>CAUYRH010148596.1:0-30579 GCA_963574655.1 Perodicticus potto | reverse complement strand
TTATTTATTTATTTTTTTTTTTTTTGAGACAGAACCTCAAGCTGTCACCCTGGATAGAGTGCTGTGGCATCACAGCTCACAGCAACCTCCAACTCCTGGGCTCAAGCGAGTCTCCTGCCTCTGCCTCCCAAGTAGCTGGGACTACAGGCGCCCGCCACAACGCCTGGCCATTTTTGGGTTGCAGCCGTCATTGTTGTTTGTCGGGTTCGGGCTGGATTCGAACCCGCCAGCTCAGGTGTACGTGGCTGGCGCCTTAGCCCGCTGAGCTACAGGCGCCGAGCCACATTTTCAGCTTTCAGTCCAACATTGTTGCAGTGAACACCCTGATACGACGTTTGTAAACAAATGTAGCTAGCAACCAAGAAGTGGTATTGTTTTCGGAGATATGTACAATTTGATTAGGTACTGCCAGATTGCCTGGCAAAAAGAATTATATCATTTAAAATTCCCACCAAATGTTACTTAAGAGTAGCCCTGTTCCCCGTCACAGGTTACCTGAGTAAGTTACCAATTTGCTCTCATTAGTGTTTCAATTTGGACAGTCATTTTGTAAAAAGCAAATGTCTTAGCCCACTCTTTAAAAAACCTTCCAGGGGCTCTCCACCGCCCTCAGAATAAAGTCCAAACTCTTTTGCTTGTGTCATAGAATCTTGGAGGTTCCCTATTCCAGAAAACTTTCAGTGGCGTCTCTCCTCGGGGCTGAATTCCCCCCGGAGAACATGGGGGCCTGTTCCCTGGCTTTGGGGGCTCCCACCCCAGCCCAGCGCCGCTGCCTTAAAACACGTGATAGCCAGCGGGGACAGCGCGTCGGGAGCTACACCAGTGTCCTTAATGAGCAGGTTGATGCGGGAGTGGGGTTTTGGGGGACCACACGTAACATTCACGTTGGTCGTCGGCCTCCCCGAGCCCCAGTCTGGGGCTAGGTTCCGCGCAGGGCCAGCCAGCTCAGCTTCTCTCTCCCACAACAGGGACGCTCCATGTGCTTTATTTCCAAAATTCTCCGCCTGGTCACATGCCTGGAATGAGAACCACCCGGGGCGTGTCTGCCTAATGTGTTGGGACCAAAGCTATTTCTACGTAAGATGCTCACGGTGACCAACAGGAGGCCAAGCAAAATACGTGCTGAACGACATGGACCGAAGCAGACTGGGGCTCTCGGAGCCCTCTAAGTGTTTCGGATCTTTGGGACATATGCATAGGTGTTTGGCAAGTTACCATTTAAAGGCGTAACGACGTGAAGAAATACGCCTCCCACAACCACAGCAATCAGAAAATTGCTTGACAATGGTGGTGACGCAAACTTGATCCGAGCGCGCAAACCACCGCTCCTCGGCAACAACAAAAGGGAAGCCTCGTTAAACACCCAGCAGCGGCACTTGCCAAAGGTGGACGGGGAGGAATGCAAGCTCTCAGCTCACGTGCGACCTTTCCATAGGACCTCGCGAACACTACGGGAGCCACTCTAACAGTTGCTCTCAAACAGTGCTGAGTAACGGTAAGAGCCAACAAGTGCCCTTGGGCTGTCCCGTAGAAATAAAAAAGTAATAAAAAGGAAAAAAAAAGGGACACTTTGCCACTTGGTTCCCCAGGCACGCAACTGTGCGGAAAGGGAGACAGTGGTAACCTTAGGGGCCAGAGCCAACAAACGCAGGGGAAGAAAGGAAAGAGTACAGAAGCCCAAGCTTGCAAAGGCTCGGCAGCCCTGGGGCTCCGGCTCTTCGGAGCAGTCAAACCCCCATGTCAATCAGCTCTTCTGGCATGGAGATTGGCCGAAGGCTTCCTTGGCCTGCCGGGCTCCCGCCTCCTACTTGCTTGGGGTTTACTTCCCCAAAGTGCACGGACCCCACCTTGTGGAGCAACCGCTCCTGCATAGAAAACGGATGTCCGCCCAGGGGAAGACTTTTTAACGAATGAGGGCAGCTCCAGAAATTTATTGGCTACAATGAGTATCAGTTAAAGAACTGCCTCCCCTCCCTAGCACTATTCCTACCCGTTATTGGTCACTCTTAGTGCCAATCTGTTACTAGGGAAACGAGAGTCTCACAGTCTAATAGGCATGAGTCAAAGCCAATCAAGAGCCACGCCTTTATCCTGGGTCAGTACCCAATTGCTGTTCGAAGAGGCCAAAGGACGCAGTAGGGATTGGTCATCCGCTCGCCAGACCTGGCCGCAACAAGTTAGGCTGAATCGAGGTTATATAGGCCGGTGGCGGAGCACGCGTGTGTGCGGACGCAATTGCGGGAGGGGTTTCTGCCATTCTCAGTGCAGTGGAGCAAAGCTTGTTCCTCTCCCGCTCCGTCGTGCAGGTACGCTGGGGTATGGACTGGGCGGGCGGCGTGAGGACAAGGACCAACTGTGGCGCTTGCTAGGGAGAGAAGTCAAGAGTGGCGTCCGCTGCGGCTGCGCCAGGAGCGTTCCCCAACCCCCACCCCACCCCAACGGCCGCGGGCTCGCGCGGCGGATGGACGGGTGCGCGGCGGCTCCCCGCCCCCCACACCCCCACCGGCTGGAGCGCGTGGTCGTGTTCTCCGCGTGCGCGTCCTGTGCCCAACGGCCACGCGGGGCGGGAGCGAGCTGCGGCCGCCGCCCGGGCCCCAGGGCGATCTCGGGGGCCTAGGGGCCCCCCGGGCGGGCTGGCCAGCTATTCCCGCCCGCCCCCTTCCTCTCTGCCGCGCGCCTGCGGAGTCTTTCCTCCTTTAGCCGAGGGCTCTAGCTAGGTCCAGACCAGAAGGAGGCTTTCTAGGGTTGGGGGCAACGCCAAAAGTACGGTAAGAGTCTCGCCGGCCCGCAGAGCAGACGCGCCGCTCCTTCGTTGACCGGGAGAGAAGAGGGAGCAGCGACTTCATGGATACTTAGAGATAGTAATAACCAGTACTCGTGCTAAGCTCTCATTGTGTGCCTGGCACTGTGCTGGGCAGCTTGTCTGCCCCTTGTTTAATTCGCACAACGACCTAACGTGGTAGGTACTTACTCCACAGCGGACTAAGCCACTGGGGTGAAGATGGTAAGGAGCAGGTATTTGTTTGAACTCACTCCTACCTCCCAGCTTGTTTTAGGCTTTGCTTTAGCGCCTTCTGCGGCTTCAGGGTACTTTTGCACCGAGAATACTTGTCCCTGGGGGCGGCATCTGCCTCCAAAGGCGAACTGCCGAGAAGATTGCAGCGGCGTTTGCGCTTAGGCCAGTTACGGGCTTTCCAGGGACACGGGTCGAAGGGGGGAATATGACAAAGGACTTAATTCCTGCATCTATTCGTACCGATAGCGGATAGATGTGCTGCCGTAATAGCTTCGGGAAAAAGAGAAAAACACGAGTAAATGCAAATGAACACGGTTCTCATCAGGTTTGAAACTTCATAGCATGCTGATGGGAAATTCCCGCCAGCGGGAAGTTAGGCTGCAGTGCTAGACCTCGAATCTTTCTCCTTTTGGTTTATTTTATTTTATTTTTTAAATCGGAGCAGACTTGGAGGAACACCTTTGAGAAGATTATCTTTGTAGTTGAAGAAAATGAGGTTCACGGTGATTGAGTTTCACACCGTACCAGCCTCTGTTGAAAAGGAGAGGCTTAGAAAAATAAAAATACGAGATTGTATTGGAAAGGATGGCGCCCAGTTACAGTATCAATTTGACCTCTGTGGAGCTTACCATGCTGGGTGAATTACTGGTGTTGGAAAATACACTGTGGCAGATGCGATGTTGGATGAAAGTCTGTCTACGTTTAGTTATTTATGTAGCATTTGCGTTTCTAGGCTCCTTTATATGCAAAAACACAGAAGAAACCTTTCTTTTGAGGACTTTTGAGTTTTTATTTTTCTGGTAGTAGCTTAGTATTTTAGGTTGGTTTTCTTGGCTTAATGAAATTAACAGATTCAAATCATTAACTTGCCATCACAAATGTCTACTTGAGACTAGCTCTTATGAATTTTGAATTGAATGGCTTTTGACTATATTAAAGACGTTTATTTTTCTGTGTTGCATATTTCTTAACAGATGCTTTTTAGAATCGCTTAAGGGTTTTTTTTGCAGTCTGAAGGAGCACATAATGCACATCCTTGTAAAGAAATAAAAATTTTCTGAAAAAGTTTGATATTTGTGTTTCTGTTTTCCAAATACTTTGCAGTTATAGGTAAAGGATTAAAATATTGTATGGATAAGTTTTTGCCTTTGTTGGTGTTGCCATAAAAGCTTGTAATAAAACATTGTTTTGCTTGGAACTTGGCTCATGTAGCAATTCCAGTTACCTACAAATTAGCATTTTAACTTAAGATTTAATGATGAATAATTTATCAAATGGTAAATTCCTGGAATGACCTGCATTTAAACTACGAAGTCTGAGTCTGCCTAATTTTATTACTGCTTCAGGTAAGGTATGTCAGAATGAAATTACCTTATGTATTATTAAGGGAAAATTTGTTAGTTTCTACCTTAAATGTTAAAAACTTATTCTTACTGTAGGCAAATGGTAAATCATTTGGGCATAAATCTGAAAATTATGTGATTATTTCACAAATTGGTACCTCAACTGATAACTTGTGCATTCATTTATCAAGGACAAGTGGACTGAAGCAAATTGTGTTATTAAGGCTTGGCCCTCTTGGCTTCCCAATTAAGTCACAGATTACATTTGTTGCAGCTGAGTCCTTTTCATGCTAAGTTTTTGTACCTCTCCTAACTTGTAGAAAAGTAGGCAGTTCTTTACTTAATTCATACTCAAGCTTGCTGTTCAGCTGATGTCCACTAAGGGAATGTTAGGAAATTTTGGTAATGTTTGGGACCTACTTTAGAGCAGTTTTTCTTTTGTAATTCATATTATGGATTTTTGTTTTTACTTGTTCATGTGGAAAGGGCAGAGGGTAGTTTTAAATTGTTAGTTTTATGAATTGTATATGATCTTTGAGACAGATGAGGTGACTGTTAGATTAATGTAAAGTCTAGATTTGTGACTAAAACCAATTTTTTTTTTTCTTTTTGTCAGTTTAATAATAAACTGCCCACTTGGTCTTAACATTTTGCAAATTGCTTGGTTTTATAAGTGTTTCAGGGCTCGGCGCCTGTGACTCAACGGGCTAAGGTGCCAGCCACATACACCTGAGCTAGCGGGTTAGAATCCAGCCCGGGCCAAACAACAATGACGGCTGCAACCAAAAAATGGCCCGGCGTTGTGGCGGGCGCCTGTAGTTCCAGGTACTTGGGAGGCGGAGGAAAGAGACTCGCTTGAGCCCAGGAATTGGAGGTTGCTGTGAGCTGTGATGCCACGACACTCTATCCAGGGTGACAGCTTGAGGCTCTGTCTCAAAAAAAAAAAAAAGTGTTTCAGAATTCAGGTAGACTTTGTATGTTTATTTAATTTACATTGTGCTTCGACTGCGTAGGACAAACTATCCTGATTTAATAAAGGAGGCTAATGTACAAAGCAGAGTAGGTCAGAAAAAGAAAAGCTGCACCCCCTTCTTTAGTTGTCAGCAGCTCATGGAAACAACCTTTGGTAGTGAATACTGTCTTTCCAGGCCCGGAGTTAAATTTAGATTCTGCAACTGTAATCTCAACTTGTAGTTGGTGATTACATTGTGGCAGGTAAGTGGATTTTTTTTTTTTTTATGTATCTCAAAAATCAGCTATTTTTAAGTTTTTTTTTTTTTTTTTTTAAGTATTCTTAGACATCCAGTCCAGCTTTAGTTGGGAAGGCTGAATTGCAAGCCAGGTGATAGGGTTAAGAGCTAGGAATAATTCATATGTGAAGAATAATAGTCTGCTGTACAAGGCAGAAAGCAGTTTAAAAAAATTGTTTTCTTGGACTATGGCTTAGTTAATAATAAATAAGGATAACTTTTTTTTTTTTTTTTGCAGTTTTTGGCCGAGGCTGGGTTTGAACCCACCACCTCCGGCATATGGGGCTAGCACCCTACCCCTTTGAGCCACAGGTGCTGCCCATAAATAAGGATAACTTTAAGTGATGGGTTAAAAGTTGCTTGTTCTTTTTTAGCATGTGTTGTATTTTAGGTATTTAATAAGTAAAAATTCAGAGAAAAAATGTAGCTTCCTGGATGATGTGCACACGTGTACTTTGTAGGGGTGTAATCTTTGACAGTTACTAACTTAAGTGACTATATAATAGCATCATGTATCAATGTATTTTTACATGTAGCCCTTTGCATATTTTAAAAGTGCTGTCACACTTCTTAGATAATGTCATATTTTTATTAAAAAGAACTGGGAGGTCCAAAACCTAAATAGTTTTCTAAACTAATTGGTAAAACATGTGACCTAAGGGTTACTATAGCCAGCATTAAAAACAATGTAGAGGAATTCTGAATCTGGAAATTGTGAATGTGGCACCTATGTCCCCTTCCAGGCTTCTCCTGTGGTGTTTGTACAAGCCTGTAGATGTGCTTCACTTAAACCCACGTTTGTGGACGCTGTGTCCTTAGAGTTTTCTGGAGTGTATCCACCTATGTCTTAGGGGATTCAGAGGATAGGAAATTCCTAAAATTATAGGAAATAATTTTAAAAGTTTCACAGATGAATGAGCATTAGTATTATCTATAACATCTTTTTGTTTTGATGAGAAAACAGATTTTTCCTTAATTACAAATCTAAAGGATGAGTTTTTTAACTTTGGATGGGGGGGGATATGCTATGAAAAATAGTTAAATTTTCCCATCTGCCTTAAAGATTTTTCTTTTAGGAAAAGTTAATATTTTTGAGGTAATTGTAGTTTTATAGGAGAGTTACTATATAAAGGGATCATATATATATTTTTTATCCAGCTTCTCTAGTGTTAACATATGATCATGGTATAGTTATAAACTGTTAGCTCAGTATTTTGGATTTCCTTAGATTTTATACTAATGTGCCTTTTCTGTTCCAAACTCTAATCCAAGATGAAATAGTAGTACTCATGTCTCTTTACTGTCCTTTGATCTGTGACAGTTTGTCTTTACCTGTCATGACCATGACTTCTTATTTGGGTTTGACTCATGTTATTTATGATTAGACTGAGGTTATGGATTTTGAGGAAGAATACCACAGACGTGACTTCCTCATATTGTCATATAATTTCTGGTTGAATTTAACCTTGAGGATTTGGTTAAGGTGGTGTCTGTTAGATTACTGTTTTTCTCTGTTCCATACTATCTATTATTAGAAGTTAGTCACTAAGTCTAGCACACGTGCAAAGGGAAGGGAGGAATTAAGCTCTACTTTCAAGAGAGGGAGGAGAATCTGAATTTATGTATGTATACAGAATTAAAGTTACTGCTGATTAATTTTGGGGGGGACATACTTTGAATCCATGCAAATAAAACTTACCTCCTTAATTTTACCATCTGTTAGTGGTTTCTTACCTGCAGTTACTCCTATGGTATTCTAATGGTGATTTCATTTCCCTCATTCATTCTATAGCATTTTAAATTCTTTGTAAAGATTTGTCTTTTCTCTCCGTCTTTTTAAAATTTATGTCAGCATGAACTCATGGATATTAATTTTATTTTGGGGTTGCAATTCAGTATTTTTTTTTTTTTTTTTTGAGACAGAGCCTCAAGCTGTCACCCTGGATAGAGTGTTGTGGCATCACAGCTCACAGCAACCTCCAATTCCTGGGCTCAGGCCAGTCTCCTGCCTCTGCCTCCCAAGTAGCTGGGACTACAGGTGCCTGACACAACGCCCGGCCATTGTTTGGTTGCAGCCGTCATTGTTTGGCGGGCCCGGACTGGATTCGAACCCACCAACTCAGGTGTACGTGGCTGGCGCCTTAGCCTGTTGAGCCACAGGCGCCAAGCCTTGTAATTTAGTATTAACCTCAGCTTTGGCTCTTTTGTCGTTTTGACTCTATCCTATTTCTTTTTGTCACCATTATACCCCAGTTTTTTATTGTTGGGGATTCATTGAGGATACCAGAAACCAGGTTACATTGATTGCATTTGTTAGAGTCCCTTTTATATACCCCAATTTTTTTTAAGCAATTTTTTTGTTATTGATTACCGGATTTTTCGGAATCATCTTGCATTTTGCTTGTTCCAGGCCAAGAATCAACCATTTCTCTAAGGAGCTGTTAGACAGAATTTTGAAAGGAGATGACAGGAAGTAAATGTGAAGAGTCTGGAAAATACAGGTTGTCCCTAAAGTCACCATACGTGGGGAAAATGGGAAATTGTACCTAAATGTACCCTTAATTACAAAATATTTACAAAATATTCTTGGTGTGTTGGCCACCTCTAATGTTTTGTAATGAATATTTTGTAAATAGCGGTACTTTTAGCTATACTTTCCCATTTTTTTCCCTGTGTATGGCAACTTTTGGGACACCCTGTAGATTGATGGTAGGCCTAGTGATGGTTATAATGCTGCTGTTCTAAGCCAGATGTTGTCTTCTGTGTTAAAGTTTCTGTGATTCTGGGAAAACATTTTTATTTTGGTTTCTCTTACATTAAAGGACCAAGTTTCAAATGTTTGAATGCATATCATAACTTTGGAACATATTTTATTAAAGTTTAATACTCGCATTGGTGCACACAAACCTTTGCTGTTTATTTCTCAGTGTTTTTGGTAAATTTATTAAAATAGAGTAAAAAGACCACTTAAATACCATTTTACTCAGAATTGACAATTTTGTGTTGCTTTTTGGAGTTTTAAGAAACCTCTCTCCACCATACAAGTTTCTATCACCTCTCCTGAGACCTTTATCGTGTCTTTCTAGGCTGTTTATGTTGATGGGATAAGAAAAAAAAATATATATTTTTTGAGCAGCTTTATTGAGATATAATTGACTCATCAAACTGCACATATTGAAGACATGTATATATATATACCCAGGAAACCATCACCACAGTGAAAATACTGAAACTGCATCACCCCATCCCCCAAGTTTTCTCATTCCTCTTTGTATTCTCTCTTTTCTGCCTGTTTCTTTTACACCCCCATGGAATTCCTGGTTTTTCTATCACTGTAGACTTGTTTGCATTTTCTAGAATTTTTATGTAAATTAGAATCATACATCTTATGTTCTTTTAATTGCTAAGTGCTATTTTATCAGGTAATCTATCACAATTGTCCATTTACCTGTTGGTGGACTTTTGTTCTGTTTCTAGCTGTGGTGATGGTAAATACAGCTTTGGAACTTTGTGTACAAGGTCTTTGTATGGCTGTATGCCTTCATTTCTCTTGGGTCAGTGCCTAAGAGTGGAACGTCCAGATCAGAAAACTGTCCAGCTGGTTTCCAAAGTGGTTGTACCATTTTAGTTTTCCATCAGCAGTGTTTTAAGAGTTCCAGTTCCAGCACATGCTGGCCAACAATGTGTATGGTCAGCCTTTTTAATTTTAGTTATTCCAACAGGTGTTTGGTAGTCCTAACTGGTTTTAATTTGGATTTCTATAAGTAATGATTAGTGTTTTTCATTTGGCAGTCATAGTAATTTCAAGTGTCATTAAATGTTTTGCTTATTTTTAATGGGATTGGTTATTCAAGTCTGAGAGTTCATTTATTCTGGATACAAATAATTTTAATCAGGTAGATACATTGGAAATATTTACTACTAGTCTGTGGCTTATCTTTTCATTTTTTTAGTAGTATTGTTGGAGAGCAGAAGATTTTAATTTTGATGCAGTCTACATTATCAATTTGTTCTCTTCTATATTGTGCTTTTGGTGTATCTAAAATCTTTGCTTAACCTAGTATTGTGCATATTTTGCCTAGGCGTTTAATTTGGGGGTTGGGTGCAATGGCTCATGCCTGTAATTCTAGCACTCTGGGAGGCCAAGGCCTGAGCTCAGGAGTTGGAGACCAGACTGAGTTTAGTTTTGGGTTTTACATTTTAGTTTAAATCATTTTGAGTTAAATTTTGTGTATGGTCTGAGGCATGAATTGAGGTTATTATTTTGCATATGGATATCTAATTGTTTCAATATATGTTGAAAAGAGTATCCTTTTTCCACTGAGTTGTCTTGTTAAAAATTGTCCATTTCTGTGTGGGTATATTAGTGAACTCTGTTCTGTTTCCTGTATCCATTTGTTTTTTTTTTGCAGTTTTTGGCTGGGGCTGGGTTTGAACCCGCCACCCCTGACATATGGGACTGGCATCCTACTCACTGAGCCACAGGCACTGCCGTATCCATTTTTTTTATGTCCAGCCTATTTTTAAAAATATATTTAACATATTTATGAACAATATGTCGTTTTGCTTTGTGTATACTAAACACTTTAGACATACATAAGGCTATCACACAGTACATATTTGGCAATTGACTTTTCATTATAATATGTGTTATATTTGAGATCTGTTCTGTGCTCATTTTCTGACAGTTGTGAACAGGATGACTATCTTTTGGTATGCCAGGGACGGTTTTAATTCACTTTAGTTAACATGGCATAATTATTAATATTACTGGTTTTCATTCTTGTGAGTTTATTCTTAACTATAGGAGTTTCTAGGCTGTGCATAAACTACAGCTTGTTATCCATTTCCCATTCTATAGACATGTAGATTGTTACCTATCTTATGTTTTATAGAATGGCAGTTATTTTTGTCTAGTACAAAATGCGTACTTTTCACTTATATATGTGCATAGAAGAGAATTGCTAGATTATTTATTAGAGCCTTTTGATTTTTATTAGATAAGTGCAAAATTGTTCTCCACTCATTGTGTTTGTACTAGTTGAGGCAGTTGAGCGCAGCTTTTCTCTATTGGTAGCAGTCTTGCAGGCTTTTTTCTTACTTGATCATCAGTGTTTATTATTGACTGAAATTTTAATACTTGAGGGGGATTTCTGGTGAGAAGGTATAGGTTTTAATTTGCATTTTACTGGTGACTGATTTTTATTTAAAAAGTTTTTATTTTTTAGTGACAGGATCTCACTGTGTTGCTCAGGTTGGTCTCAGAATTCCTGGGCTTAAGTGATCCTCCTGTTTTCAGCCTTCCGAGTAGCTGGAATACAGGTGTTCACTGTCTTGCCCATCTTACTAGGTTATTTAGTCTTTGTTTGTTGTCCATTAGTACTTTACTGAGAATTGCCTGCTCCATTTGCTTTGCCTGATTTTCTTGACTTTTTATTTTAGTAATTTGTGTGCACTTTTATGTATAGTCTATGTAATATATTTTGTTTTGTGGTGTATTTCCTATTTAAAACTGGCATTTATAGTGGGCTACTGAGGCATTTTGTGACTTTTTGTTAGAGTGAGCTTTGCTATTAAAAATTCAGGTGGAATATGGTTGGCCTTCATGCTTCCCTGCCCATCTGTGTTAAAAATTGGAACTTAAATGCTCATAGTTATTTAGACTTAAAGGTAGTCTTAACTTGTTTTTGTTAACTTCAGCAAAATTATTTTTGGGGAAGTTTTTTTCCCTTCCAAAATGCTTTTATTAAGAATTGCAAATAAACAAACAAGAAAAACTACCACAAACTGCCTTTCTTTTAAATATGATGTGGAACAGTTTGGTTTCTACCCTAGTGCAAGGTGGTTCAGCCTGGTTAAAAAATAGGCTGTTGGGACTGGGTCCTGTCAAGGGGGTGGGGTTCAGCTCAAGGGAGGAGACCAGCTTAATGGTCTTAATCTTACTCCTTCCGGGTGCAAGAGACAGAGCATGGGTTTCCACGGCAGCACAATCATGTCTTCCTGTTACAGATCTAGTCTTCTTTATTTTTCCTGAAAGCCCCAGTAGTCACAAAGGGAATAGGAACTAGAGGGAAAGTAAGTAGAGGTGTGTAAGAGGGAAATTAGACTCCAGTTTCATTAAGGCATCTGAAACAGATAAATTAATTCAGAAAGACTTGGCTTAGCATAAGGCTGTGGTAACCAGACACACTCAGGCAAGATAGTTTGTGGAACTCTGAAACAAGAGAAAAGGAGGCCATAGTCACTGCTTAATAAGAGCCCTCACCAAAACACACATGTGGAGTTGCATTTAGGAATGCAGCATATTGAGGCTGACTTGAGGAAGGATTCTGTCTATAAAGATTTTAGGACTCCAAAATGATTTGCATGTGATCTAGTTCTTTCTATTCCCAGAATGCTGGGGCACAGGAGAGGTTGTCAGGAGACTCCAGTGGGGCTGGTGCAGGCTCCTTTTCCACTGCAAGTGTATCAGAGTCTAGAAAGACACCATCAAGACCGGACTCTTCATAGTATCAGGAACTCAAAGCTTCAAAGAAGAGTCTTGCCATCTTTGGGTGACCTTCTGGTGGCCCAGGGGAGCCACTGGATTTTCAGGAGGCTAGTTCTCATCCATTGAAGTCTCCAGCTCCCTGAGGGTGGCTGATAGGGAAAAATCTTCCTCAAATGGAAAGAGGGCTTTAGAGGGCAGGAGCCAGGTGAAGTGTGGCTTGAAGCTGCTGGAGGGTGTTGTGGATGAGTACATGCCTGTGGAGGCTGGGTACTCAGGGGACTTGCTGTGCTGGACTTCATCTAGATCAGTGGTTCTCAACCTTCCTGATGCTGCGACTCTTTAATACAGTTCCTCATGTTGTGGTGACCCCCAAGCATAAAATTATTTTCGTTGCTACAGGTCGTAACAGTGGCAAAATTACAGTTATGAAGTAGCAACGAGGAACTGTATTAAAGAGTCGCGGCATTAGGAAGGTTGAGAACCACTGATCTAGGAAGATGGGGAGCAGGGCTTGCTGGGAGTTCTGAAGGCCTGCTATAGTCCAGTCCCACTTATCTTCCTCTTGCAAATCTGAGTTTTTATTTAAGCCTCCCTCCAATATGTCCTCAGCTGCCTGGTTCTCAACTGCTACCTCCCAAAATGCCTGTGGGGAATTTTAGAGTTGCTGTGCAATCTAGAAATTTGGGATCAAGTGGAAAACTTGAAAGTTAATTTAATACGTTGATCTTTGAACAATACAGGTTTGAACTGCTCAGGTAAAACTTATTTTTTATTTTTTATTAAATCATAAACACATAGATCATGTATATATATATTTTTGAGACAGTCTCACTTTGTCACCCTTGGTAGAGTGCTGTGGTGTCACAGCTCACATCAACCTTAAATTCTTGGCCTTAAGCGATTCTCTTGTCTCAGCCTCCCTAGTAGCTGGGACTACAGGTGCCTGCCAAAATGCCTGGGTATTTTTTTGTTGTAGTTGTCATTGTTATTTGGCAGGCCCGGGCTAGGTTTGAACTCCTAGCTCCAGTGTATGTGGCTGGTGCCCTAGCCACTGAGCTACAGGTGCTGAGCCTAAGGTATATTTACTATGCAGTGTATTTTCAATAAGTATATTGGACAAGTTTTTGGATATTTGCAATAATTTGAAAAAACTCACAGATGAATGTTGTAGGCTGGAAATGTACCAAAAAGGTTAAGAAAAAAGTACATGACAGATGCATAAAATATATGTAGATGTTAGTCTATTTTATCATTTATTACATAAAATATAAAAATGTATACAAACCTATTAAATTATACAAAGTTAAAATTTATTAGAACATATACACACTTAAAGACTACAAGGCACCATTTGCAGTTGAGGAATACAAGTAGACCTAAAGATTTAAATTAACTAATACATACTGTACTAGTGTCATAGCCACCTCCTGTTAAAGTGAGCCCACATTTCTGCATGAAAAGTTCATGTCTCCCATAAGTTGGAAACTGTAGTAAAAAGTGATCTCCTTTGACTTGGGTGGTTTTATTTATTTAGAGGCAGAGTCTCCTAGGCTAGAGTGTCATGCCCTAATCCTAGCTGACAGCAAACTCTTGAACTCAAACGATTGTCTTGCCTTGGTATTTTTCTTTGTGTTTAGTGCAATGTATGAGTCTTATTGTAAACCTTGAATGAAAGATGGGACCCATATGCAGTGTCACTAGTCATGCTGGAAGTGCTCCCAAGAGTCAAAGAAGAGTTAGTCTTTTTTTTTTTCCCAGACAAGAGTTTGGGTCTGGGTGAGGCTGGTTTCGAACCTGTGAGCTCAGACAAGCCACCGCGCCAGCCCCAAGAGTTATAATCTTAAGAAAAAGTTGAATTGCTTGATATGTGTTGTAGATTGAGGTTGCCTGCCATTCCAGATAGGGAATTTATCCTGTAAACAGATGACAAACGTGTATTGATCAGTAGGATACAGTTGTAATTGTATTTTTCTTATGATTTTCTTTTCTCTAGTTTTACTGTGACTTGTCCTATCCAAAAGGATTATTTTTGTCGAAAGCATAAGAATGAAGAAGTGAAATCCAAATTAGAATTTTTTGGAATGTTGAGCAGACTTGCTTTGTCTTAGGAAAGTGGCACCTATTAGGACATCCTCTGCACCAGCATGAGGGTTGCTTTTGAAAGATGAAATAACAAAACTAGTTGGCTTCCTATTTATTGCTGATTTAGATACATGCTTCATAGCCTTATACTGTTATATCAGGAGCAGCCAGAGTCCAAAGTTGTAGAAATTTGCAAAATCATTTTAAGAAAGGTATGGAAGTATTTGTAAATGAGGGAGAATCTTAGACCTTTTAGGATGAATTTTCATTGATAATACATATATTTTATAAAATATTTTTCATAGTGGATCAGTAACTGGCAAAAAGCTGTCTTTTCTGTTACGAATCCATTTAAATTTGCTTACACAAATTATTATTATTATTTTTTAAATTTTGTAGATAGGGTCTTCTGTGACCTGGGCTTACATACTCACTGTAACCTGGGTTCTAGTGATTCTCCTGCCTAAGAATCCTGAGTAGTTGGGACTCCAGGCATGTGTCACTTCTGGCTGGCTGGCTATATCTATCTAATCTGTCAATCAGAGAGAGGAGCCACTTGCTCCTGGCCTGTATCTGCTTTCTTAATCTAATTACTGGAAATCCTGATAATTTGGTTTTGATAGGTAGCTGAAGAGAAATCCACTTTGCTTATATAAAATTCCATTTCCTTTCGAGAAGATTGAATAAAAATTTGAGTCTATTATATGTCAAATGTTACTTATTTAGAGGTCTAAAAAGTTGAATAAGACATGGTCTGTGCTCTTAAACTGTTTAGGAGAAAGCTTGAATTCTTTTTTCAGTATGTTTTATCTGTTCATGACTAATCTAGAATTAATGAAGCTTTTTTTTTTTTTTTGAGACAGAATCTTTCATTCTTGCCCTGGGTAGAGTGCTGTAGCATCATAGCTTACAGCGACTTCAAACTCTTGGGCTTAACCCATTCTCTTGCCTCAGCCTCCAACACCTGGCGCTAGAATTCATGAAGTAGTTGACTAATTTAGTCAAAGTTAATGACTCAAATTTTTCGTAAGCATTGAAGCAACATGGTTTCCTTTTACTAAAATGCAGTGCCTGTTGCTATTAAATATTGTTTCCCTCGAGCTCTTGGGTAGATCAATGTATTTATTACTGAAGAGCTTAAAGGAGAGAACAGAAGCCAGCTGCCAAGTATTTTGCACTAATAGTTAGTTGTATGGTGTAAATGAAAGGCTGCAAGGATCTTTGAGGTAAACCTGATGTTAAAACTTGCAACTTTCAGAGCATTGAAAATTTGGTTTGAAGATGTTATTTAACTGCATTATTTCTGAATTTGGACAGTTTCAACCCAAGATAAAGTAACATCTCTTTGGGAAAACTAAAAATCAGTTGAAACCCTGATTTGCAAATAATGTAAACTGAAGTGTTAAACTAAGGAAGAAAAGTGATTGGAAAGTTAGTAAAGGAATACTACTCATCTCTTTGACAAGTTTCACCTTCTTAGGCTTTATCAAGATGACTCAAAATAAAATGCTGATAATGGTGTGATCAAATGAGTAATGTACTTGAAAAAATTCTTTGCATTTGAATTACCTAAGGTAATCTCAAAGAAGGAAAGCTCTAGAGATACAGTTTTAAAATTTTCTTGCCTATGTTATATAACTTAGAGAATTTTCATCATTTTGCATAGGGAGATTAAATGTGAACAGTAGTCTACTATTTGATAAAATGTTACTTAGCAAGTATCAAGGGTGCAGTTAGCTTGATGAATTTGTAATGTTTGTTGGTATGGTATGTGGAAGAATAGCAGATAGTACTGAAAAGAAAAGCATTTATTAACAAGAGTACAAACCTCACAGCAACCTCAAACTTTTGGGCTTTAAGCAATTCTCTTGCCTCAGCCTCCCAAGTAGCTGGGACTACAGCAGCCTGCCATGACGCCCTGCTATTTCTTTTTGCTGTTGTTAATGTTTGGCAGGCTTGGGTCGGTTTTGAACCTGCCAGCCCCAGTGTATGTGGCTGGTGCCCTAGCCGCTGAGCTACAGGCACTGAGCCATTCCTCTGATTTATCTGTTCTGTCATGAAGTCTCCCTTTAGTTTACTTTTAACATTGTGAATATATTGTATACTTTTTGGTTAAGACAGGGTGCAGGGTGGCACCTGTCTCAACGGAGTAGGGCACCAGCCCCATATGCCAGAGTTGGTGGGTTCAAACCCAGCCACGGCCAAAAACTGCAAAAAAAAAAAAAAAAAAAAAAAAAAAAGACAGGGTGCAAACCTTTGTTCAGTCAGCTTTTGTAAGGAAATAAGTAGGTACAACCTAATAAAATGAGAATATTAGTTTTACCTGTGTCTGAGGAATTGGGAGGTCTGTGTTCCATTTCTGAAACTAGTAAACTAGTATGATCTGTAGGAGTGCTGGGTAATCACAGTGGATTTTTTCTTTTTTTTTCTTTTTGGTAGAGACAGAGTCTCACTCTATCACCCTCAGTTGAGTGCCCTGGCGTCACACAGCCCACAGCAACCTCCAACTCCTGGGCTTAGGCGATTCTCTTGCCTCAGCCTCCCAAGTAGCTGGGACTACAGGTGCCCGCCACAACGTCCGGCTATTTTTTTGTTCTGCAGTTTGAACCCGCCACCTTGGGTATATGGGGCTGGGGCCTTACTCTCTGAGCCACAGGCGCTGCCCTTGGATTTTTTCTTTTTGTCTGAGGTTGGGTCATGTGCTAGTAGTTTTCAGATAGAGTAGCTAAAGTCTTTTTTAAGAGGAGAAAATTACACAAGAATGCTAATATATAAAAAGGTAGAGTTACTCAGGCTCAAGTGAAGTATCATAGGAACTCTCAAAACTTGAAAACTAAGGTAGCCAAGAACTTCTATTGTCTAGCTATATTATCTTTAAATTCTGAAGAACCTAGTAGCAGTAAGAACTTCAGAAATCTTATTTTGGACTAAGCCAGGGGGAAAAAATACAGCAATTTTTCTTTCTGCTTCACATTAGTCTACTTTAAATATAGTCTGAGGCATAAGATTCAATTTTTGTTATTGATGTCCTCATAATAATGCCCAAAGGCATACTGCGGTATGATTGGGAAGCTGTTTTATTGATCTAGTAGCTATAATTTGGAGGGGAGTGATGAAGAGCCCTTGAACTTAGATTTTGGTGAAACAAGTGCTAAATGAGGTAAGCAGGTATGTATTTGAGAATAATGCAGAAATGAACTAGATGAGTGTGAACATCTTCCCTGCTTGTTCAGAAATTGATTAAAATGAACTCATTTTGCCAATTCTGTAAACTGAAAATACAAACCATCTCCTTTTATACTGTAATTAAGTCTGTACATACATGTATATCCCTCTGTTTGCCTCTCTGTTTAACTTTAGGATGGTTTACTAAGACCCCCTTAAATAAAAGTTGGGTAATCTCATTGGATTTTTTTTTTTATTTTTGGTAATAGCCGACAGTCCCCGAGGACTTAACTGTTGGGCATGCTTTTCTTTATGCTGAAATGTGTTAACTTTAAATCAAGATAATTTTGAGTATAAATATCTTGTTTGATAACTTCTCCCTTTTTGTTTTGAGATTATTTTTGTTCCGTTATAGAATTAACTAATAAGCATATTTAGAACTTTTAGTTTTGTAGTTTGTTTTTTAAAGCTATTGTACTTTAAGTTTATCTGATTTAATAGATAGTCTAGATGGACTAGAATGTGATAGGTTCTCCTTGGGTGTCAAAGGTGTATTGTTTAAGATTATATTGTCTTTGAATCTAATGTTACAAATAAGAATACAACCGAAACCCAATTATTAACTGGGTTTAATAATTTAAGAAAATTATGGTAGGGTGCCTGTTTGGAAGTACTTATCTTTGAGGTTTTTATTTCAGTTTTAAGAAAATTGAATATTGGGGATAATGAATTCTTCACAGTGAGTTTTCTTTGTATATTTATATAATTGCAATAAATTTAAATTTATAAAACCACAACCAGTCTGTGTGGGGTTTGTTTGTTCTTATGTTTATTCCTTTTTTAAAACCAAGAATTGCTGAAGTCATCTCGTCTTTGAGTTAGTTTTTTTTTTTTTTCCTTGCAGTTTTTGGCCGGGGCTGGGTTTGAGCTCACCACCTCCAGCATATGGGGCCGGTGCCCCACTCCTTTGAGCCACAGGCACTGCCCTTTGAGTTAGTTTTTTAGCTTAATAATTCAATCTCTTCTCTTTTGATATTTTAGGTTGGATATATTTGACTTTATTTTTCCAGGTTGAATTGACCAAAGCAATGGTGATGGAGAAGCCTAGTCCCCTGCTGGTCGGGCGGGAGTTTGTGAGACAGTATTATACACTGCTGAACCAGGCCCCAGACATGCTGCATAGGTGAGACATGTCTCTTATGTTTTCTGATGCTGCTTTTTAGTATGTGGGTACTTTTCTCTGAGAGTCTCTATTCATCATGTGCTTTGTACAGTTGTCGTGTAATTGTTCTTTGCACATAAGTACCAATAAATAACGGCTATTAAAATTATGTAAGAATTTTAGGCTGGATGCAGTGGCTCATGCCTGTAATTCTAGCACTCTGCGAGGCTGAGGTAGGTGGATTGCTTGAGTTCAGGTGTTCGAGACCAGCCTAAGCAAGAACTGTCTCTACCCTGTGTCTACTAGAAAGTAGAAAAAAAAGAAAACCCAGCCTGGCATTGTGATAGTCACCGGTAGTCATAGCTGCTTAGCAGGCTGAGGCAAGAGTATCACTTGAGCTCAAGAGACTGAGGTAGCTGTGAGCTATGATGCCATGACACTACCCAGGGCACACAGTGAAACTATGTGCCGCCACCCTCCCCCCAACCCCCAAAAGAATTTTAAAGAGAATATGTATTATTTAAAGGTTAGACTAAAGTTACCTAACTTAACACATTATCATAAAATAGTAACTGAAAATGTTCAAAGTTTAATCCTATAATTGTTTACTGAGAATGTATTGAAAAAGACCCATGACTTTTCCTATAGTAACATACTTTGTGTTGATGTGCTTTTAACAACTGGGGTACTTTTTTCTTTTCTTTTTTATTTTTTGAGGAAGAGTCTCACTGTGTCACCCTGGATAGTGTGTTATGGCATCATTGTCGCTCACAGCAACGTCAGTCTCTTGGGCCGAAGGATCCTCTTGCCGCAGCCTCTAGAGTAGCTGGGACTGTAGGTGCAGGCCATAATGCCTGACTAGTTTTTCTATTTTTAGTGGAGATGCGGTGGGGAGGGGGCGGTTTCTCATCTTGCTCAGGCTGGTATGGAACTCCTGCGCTCAGGTGATCTTCCCACCTGGACCTTCCAGAGTACTGGGATTACAGGTGTGAGCCACCATATGCCTATAACTAGGCATAATACAGTCTAGGCTATTTTAGTAGAAATGATGCATGCTTACTGACAGAACAAAGATGTATTAAACAGTGTATAGAAATATGAGCACCACACTTAACAATTTTTCTGTGTGTATGTAAACGTTTTAATACACTTTTAACTTTTTTACTTGATTAACTGGGGTCGTCTTTCAGGGTATGTATGTATCACATTAATTTCAGTGGTCATAAAGTATTCCGTTTTAGAGAGATGTAGCAATTTTTTTTGAGACAGAGTATCACTATGTTGCCCTTGGTAGAGTGCTGTGGCCTCACAGCTCACAGCGACCTCAAACTTGTGGCCTTAAGCGATTCTTTTGCCTCAGCCTCCCAAGTAGCTGGAACTACAGGTACTGCCATAACGCCTGGCTTTTTTTTTTTTTTTTTTTAGTTGTCATTGTTTAGCTGGCCAAGTCTGGGTTCGAACCTGCCAGCCTCAGTGCATGTGGCTGGCGCTATAACCACTGTGCTACGGGTGCCATGATGATATAGCATATTTTTTTTTTTTTTTAATTTTGAGACAGAGCCTCATTATGTCGCCATGGGTAGAGTACTGTGGCGTCATAGCTCACAGCAACCTCAAACTCTTGGGATTAAGCAATTCTCTTGCCTCATCCTCCTAAGTAGTTGGAACTACAAGCGCCCGCCACAATTCCCAGCTATTTTTTGGTTGTAGTTGTCATTGTTGCTTGGCAGGCCCAGGCTAGATTTGAACCCGCCAGCTCTGGTGTATGTGGCTGGCGCCCTAGTCACTGAGCTACAGGTGCCAAGCCCATATTTTTATTTTCTAATGATGGGTATATAGATTGCTAGATTGCTTTCACTATTTTTTTCCACTATTTTTTAATCGTATTTTTTATAAACAAATTTGCATCATATAAAACTTTATTACTGTCGACTTACTAGAATAATTCCATAGACGTTTCAAAATGTATATTTGGACCAGTTTTTTCCTTTATGTTTGGATTAGCTTGCATATTGGATTTCATGTGATTATCAAGTGTAAAGGAAAATTTACAAATTTGTTTTCAGTACAGGATTTGGCATTACCTTGAAAATGGAAAACACCTTCCTTTTTTTTTTTTCCCCCTTTTTAAAAGACTTCACAATTTCCAAAATGCTTTTACTCATTTCTTCTTGGGTAAAACCTTTTAGTAAGGCATTATAGGAACATTACCTTTATTTTACAGATGAAGAAACTCAGGGGTTAAAACTTTGCTAGAACTCATTTACATGACTATTAAGGGGTAGAACAGGTCTCCAAACTGTTTTTATCCCCCCTCTTTTTTTTTTTTGTAGTGTTTCAGAGTTTTATTCTGTGTTTTTACAAGTTGGATTTGAATTTAAAGTTTAAAAGGAGCAGGAGTTGAAAGAAACTAACCAAATACATTAAGATAATTTCTTGTCAGTTTTGTTTATTGATTTATTTTTTTATTTTTTTTTTTAAGAGACAGTCTCACTTTATTGCCCTTGGTAGAGTGCTGTGGTGTCACACACCTCACAGCAACTTCCTACTCCTGGGTTTAGGCGATTCTCTTGCCTCAGTCTCCCAAGTAGCTGGGACTACAGGCACCCGTCACAACGCTCAGGTATTTTTGTTGTTGCAGTTTGGCTGGGGCTGGGTTTGAACCTGCCACCCTTGGTATATGGGGCTGGCGCCCTACCCACTGAGCCACAGGTGCTGCCCTATTTATTGATTTTTTTAAGGCATCTTTTTTCTTACATATTTCCTCTTAGGTGCATCTTAGATTATAATGAAAAGTGGCTTGGCCAGTATTGAATTGATTCTCTAGCTGGTATGCATCCTTTTAAGAACTTTAAAAGTAGAAAGGCCATTTCGGGGGTTCTTGTGGGGCCAGATCTGTTCCCTTTTGGTGGGGTGAGGGCTATAACAGTTTGTGAAAAAATGTATATCTGGAAGATAAATGTCAAGAAATCCCAATAGTGGTTACCCAAGGAGGGAGCATTTTGGCACGTTTGTGTTGTTTTTCTTGATGGAGTACTTAACTGTTTTAATGAAAATACAGTAATTGAGAATATAGAGGAATACAAGCTATAGAGAATTGAAGTTCGAAGTTTGTACCTCATTGGCAGAAATTGTTTAACTACTTCTAAAACAAATAGCATGAGTTACAGGTTGTTTAATGGGAACTGCTCGCAGGTATTCTCATATATAAAAGGATTTTCCCAGTCTGGAGAATACAACTGTCCTAATTTCCTAACTAAACTGCCTGTTTTCTTTCTGAGTAAAAACAAGAGCTTTTGTTTAGTTTTAAGTGAACTTCTAATATGAACTTTAAGATCTTCCCCAACATGGTCATCCTGCTCCAAAGCCTGGAATTTGTGATTTGTTAAAAGTGTTCTGCCTCATAGACCCAACTTCACTCAGCGATTGTTGATGGAATGGCATGTAGGGAATGGATAGATGATTGCATATAAAGAAAAAAAACATGCGTTCTCACCTTCAAGAGTCTGCCAGTGAGGCAGATAAGTACCAAACGTCAAAAGTAAATACCTGGTCTTTTAAGATACTTGAAGATGCCAAGTTAATTACCTTTCTGTTATACAGATTTTATGGAAAGAACTCTTCCTATGTTCATGGGGGATTGGATTCAAATGGAAAGCCAGCAGATGCAGTCTATGGGCAGAAAGTAAGCATGCATGATTTATTTTGGCTGTTAAGCAAGTAGAAAATAACCTATAAATTTGAGGTGGATACATGTTTAATAGATTGTTAATACTTAGTCCAAGTTCTCAACTACTGAGAAGTCAAAGCTAGTATATAATTATTATTTGGTTAATATATTTGAAATGATTATGCAGCGTTACATTTGTCATTTTGTATGATACATTGTGAAGTTTTAGTATGCTGAAAAATAGGCTTTAGCATTGAAATTATCTCTTTTTTGAACTTATAAAATAAAGAGTATTGGCTGGGTGTGGTGGCTCATGCCTGTAACCCTAGCATTCTGGGAGTTCTAGGCAGGTGGATCACCTGAGCTCAAGAGTTCGAGACCAGCCTGAGCAAGACCAAGACCCCATCTCTACTAACACTAGAAAAACTAGCTGAGTGTTGTGGTGGACACCTATAGTCACAGCTGCTTAGGAGGCTGAGGCAAGAGTATCAGTTGAACTCAAGAGACTGAGGTTGCTGTGAGCTATGATGATGCCACAGCCCTCTACCCAGGGTGACAGAGTAAGACTGGCCTAAAAAAAATAAAATAGTACTAGTTCTGGACAGTTACTTTAAGAGACTGCAAGTGTGGTTCCTAGGAATAGAGTAGGAAGATAAAATAAGAGTACATATTTTGTATTTTAAACGTACATTCTCTTCACCTGTGCTGTGTTGGACGGTTTCTTCTTAAATTGGAAGTTTGTAAATTTTCAGTCATTTACTGTTGCCTTGATATCTTAGGAAATCCATAGGAAAGTGATGTCACAAAACTTTACCAACTGCCACACCAAGATTCGACATGTTGATGCTCATGCCACTTTGAATGATGGTGTGGTGGTCCAAGTGATGGGACTTCTCTCTAATAACAACCAGGCTTTGAGGAGGTTCATGCAGACATTTGTCCTTGCTCCTGAGGTATGTATAGGAATGATTGATTTTTAGTTGTCCTGATCATATATGTGTATACACACACATACATATTTATGAAAGGTAGTGCATATCCTAAAAGCTTTTTTTGAAATTTCAAACTTACAGAAAAGTTGCAAGAATAGTGCAGTAACTTCTGTACACACACTACTGTCAACTCTTGCACCTAATTATCATTTTTTTCTTTCAAATAATTTGAAAATAAGTTGGAAAAATCATGTCCACTTATCCTTAAGTGGTTCAATAGGCATTTTCAAGAATAAGGAATTTTCTTCCATACCTACCATATAGTTATCAAATTTAGGAGTATTGATGCAATATAATTTAATTTATCAACCCACTGCTCATAATGTCCTGTATACTAATTTTTTCCTGGTCCCAAGACTCATTTCACAATTAGACATTGCATTTAGCTAGCATGTCTCTCTAGCCTCCATTTTTTTTTTCCTAGCCTCCTTAAATTTTAAGTGGTCCTTAATATTTTGTTTTTCATGGCATTGACATTTCTGAGGAGCACAGGTTACTATGTAAAGTGTTTCATACATATATTTCTTTCAGTTCCTTACTTTAGAGAGACACATGTTGTCATTTAGACTTATTAGAGATGTTAACTTTGATTACTTAAAGTGATATTCACCAAGTTTTGCCATGTAAAGTTAAATCGCTTTCTTTAAAGATTATGGGCGATTCTTTGAGACTATGCAGATATACTGTTTTGTATCTAAGTTTTATGCATTAACTTTAGCATTCATTGTTGATTGTTGGCCAGAATCAACTGCTGCAACTGCTACTTTGAAGGTAGTAAATGGAGATTATCTAATCCCATTGTTCTGTTTAATGGGAACTGCTGACAGGTATTCTCAGGTGTAAAAGGATTAATTGGCATTCTACTGTAAAGAAAGTTTATCTATCTTACCTTTTGTAGATTGTTAGTATATTTAGTTAGTTATACTTTAATAATAACTCCAATATGTAAAATGTCCCACATTTGGTTAGTGTGAACACCTTTATGCTGCCTTTTGTATTCCTTTGTGGGGGTTACTTTATAACTTTGTGCTAGAAGATCTTCCAGGCTTCATTTTGTCTCAGCCTCAATTCTGGAATAAGCAGGAGGCCTGGTTCTTTTTCATTATTCTTATCACAGAAGGATCACACATTTATGTTGAATATATTTGTACCTTCTTCCAGGTTGGTTCAGACTGAGCAAGGTTAGGAAGCCTATCTCCTTAAGTACATAGGAGTGATTCAGGGAGAACTTGATGAATAAGAGACTGTTTTGTCTTGCATTAATCTTAAAATAATTTTCTATTTAGGGTGGTGGACCTAAGGCCCTTTTTATTATTTGAATATGAAGTAAATTTCTATTTGAAAAATTACTTGAAGTTATTATAGTGATGATTCTTAGAGAGGAATAGTTAAAGTGTAAAGACTTGACAGATGCCTATGATCCCAGCAGCTAAGTGATGGGCTCCCATCCTAGGAGGATTGCTTGAGGCCAGGAGTTCCTACACTATCCTGGACAACATAGTGGGACCTTACCCTGTTTCTAGGGAAGAAAAAAAATAACTGAGGATGGTGTTACATGTCTGTGGACCCATCAGCTTGAGAGGCTGAATATAGATTTGCTCGAGCTCAAAACAGGGCTTCATTGAGCAATGATTGTGACATTACATTTGATCCTGAGCAGGACAGACCCTGTCTCTTAAAACAGCACAAAAAGCCCCACAAAACAAAAAGAAAAAAAGGGTGGGGGGAGGCTTGATAGGCTTCTGAATATTCAAAGAATCACCTGAAGAGTGATTGTCAATTATTAGTTTAATTACAGTTTTTTTTCTTTAATATAAATTGTCTTATTTATTACAGAAAGAATTGAGGTATATGTTGAAATCCCTCTTTATTGATAAGAAACAGCTTTAGAAATTTAATAACTAGTAAATGACATAGTTGGATTTAGACTATTATGTGTTATACCTAGTGTGAACAAACTTTTTTAGCTACACTATCTTTTAGTACTTCTATTTATATTTTTGGGTACAGATTTAGCGAATTTTAAATATTAGCTGAAGTTAGGAGTCTGATCGCCTCTTCACAAATTTTGAAGTTTTGAGGTGTGGGGTATGGTGGCATCTTACATTGTCAATTTTTGTGTGTTTTTTTTTTAAACATTTCCTGTCTTAGAGCACTTTGTCAATTTTTGGATAACCATTTCATGGTGGTGATAAATGCTTTGAACAAAATGTGTTTGTGAGTGTAGCTTTTTGACACTAGGGCTATTGTAGAGTAAGGCTTTCAGTTTTGATACTGTTGTGTTTTGGATAGACTAGTTCCTCGTAGAGGGGATCTTCCTTTTGCATTATGGGATATTAAGCAGCATCCCTACTCTTGGTTGTTATCATATCATTCCCCATTGTGAAAACTGAAAATGTTTCCAGTCTTTGCCAAATGTCTCTTGGTGGCAGACTCACCCCCACTTGAGAACTATTGGTGTAGAGTAATTCTGTTTTTTTTTTGTTTTTTGTTTTTTGTTTTTAAATCTGTGGAATAACTGAAAACTTTTTGTTGGCATTGCAGGGCTCTGTTGCAAATAAGTTCTATGTTCATAATGATATCTTCAGATACCAAGATGAGGTCTTTGGTGGCTTTGTCACTGAGCCTCAGGAGGGTAAGTTGTGAAACACTATAAGTTGACTTTTCTGAATTTTCCTAATGGCATCAGACTGACCTTTGGCTTTCTTAAACGTTTTACTTTAATCTGCATTCATTAATAAATAATTGTCAAGACATGAAGGGTCTGGGATTTTACTGTACGTGAAGCTAAACAGGTTAACTTCATGGATGTTAATAGAAGACATAAGACTCCTAGGTCAGAAGTGGACAGCAACAATAGTAGCATTTTTGCCATAGTTCCCACAGGATACTATGGAAGGACAGATGATTAATTGTACTTCTATAGATTGTCAAAAATGTAGAACACTTGAGTTTAGAAAACCCCAGTATTTTATAATGGGCACTACATTTGCCTACCCTTTACTCTGGAGGGAGACCACCTTTTCCAAAGCTGTTTGCTATACAAATGTTCTTGAAAGATAGTCTGGAAGGAAGGGTTGATATGAAAGATGGTATAGTAACAGAGACCTATGGAGAATTTTCTCCAAACTGGTAAGATGAGTATTTGTATCTGGCTGAAACTATTCCAAGCACTTTATATTTATTGTGTAATACGTAGCCTTATAGAAAGGTACTTTGTATTGTCTCCCATTTAATATATTACAGCACTAAGGTACAGTAATTAGCCCAAAGTAATATAGTTAGTAAAATGAGAGGGCTTGCATTAGATTACTGCCTAAAGTAAAGTAATTTGGCTAGTGTTAGGTAGCTAGCAAAGTGATAGAGTCTGCCTTAGATTATTGGAAACATGACCCCCAGACACCATGCTGTCAACCAAAATGCTGTAGCAACCTTGGTTTTATCCTTAAAGTCTATGCCATGATTTTGTGAAATTGTCCTGCATTCTTTACTTTTATATATGTATTTTTCTTATTTTGTTGTCCTTTTGATCATAGCAAACAATGTAAAAATGAATATATTTATGAATTCAGTAAGCACAAATAAATTTAAATAGGTTTTTCTCATTTAGAATCTGAGGAAGAAGTAGAGGAACCTGAAGAAAGACAGCAGACACCTGAGGTGGTTCCTGATGATTCTGGAACTTTCTATGATCAGACTGTTGTCAGGTAAAGAAAATTTTATTTCTATAGCTAGGGTGGCATAAGAACTTGGCTTTGTCTAATCTCACTTTCCCTTTGTTGGAGTGCAGTCTTATATTTATATTCTCAGAAAAAATGTTTTGACAACTTTGCCTAAGCCAAAATACATAACTTGGTAATAGATTGCACTGTGAGGACTGTTTAAATACTATGAAGCCTACAGTTGAAGTCTACAATAAGTGCTGTATATACACATGATTGTATAGCAGATCTCTAGAACTTTGCATCTTACAAAACAACTTTGTTTCCCTGCTCCCCTAGCTTTTATATAAGAGTTTTTAGTGATGTTTGCTAAGTGAATTGTAATAGTTGTGGGAGGCCAACTGAATGAGAAACAAAAGTTTGGTTCATTTTGATCTTTGCCTATCAGAATTTATCAAATAAACAGATTCCAATTAAGTCTTTGTAATTTTTTTTTTTTTTTGAGACAGAATCTCACTCTGTCGCCCTGGGTAGAATATTGTGGTATCATCACAGCAACCTGAGGTCCTCTTTCCTCAGCCTCAGCGGTAGTTGGGACTCCAGCACCTGTCACAAAGCCCCACTAGTTTTTTCCTTTTTTAGTAGAGATGGGTTTTCACTTTTGCTCAGGTTAGTCTTGAACTCCTGAACTCAAGCCGTCTACCTGCCCCAGCCTCCCAAAGTGGTAGGATCACAGGAGTGAGCTTTTAAATTGTTTTTTAAGGGCAGTGCCTGTGGCTCATCGAGTAGGGTGCTGGCCCCATATACCAAAGGTGGCGGGTTAAAACCCGGCCTCAGCCGAACTGCAAAAACAGAAAAATAGCTGGGCGTTATGGCGGGCGTCTGTAGTCCCAGCTACTTGGGAGGCTGAGGCAAGAGAATCGCCTAAGCCCAGGAGTTGGAGGTTGCTGTAAGCTGTGTGACGCATGGCACTCTACCGAGGGCGATAAAGTGAGACTCTGTCTCTACAAAAAAATAAAATAAAATAAAATAAAAAATAAAAGCTACAGAGAATCAAAGATTTAAAAAAATAAATAAATAAATTGCCTTTTAAAACTCAGATATATAATCTTGTAGATCAACAGTTCTCAACTTGTGGGTCGCAACCCCTTTTTAACAATGAAAATACATTGCGGGATTAGGAAGGTTGAGAAACCACTGTTTTATGTTTTTTTGAGTGCTCAGGTTTCTGGTTAATTAATAAATGATTGGGAGTTTCTTGCTGAATGAATGGAGACAAAATGATATTTCTCAAATTTTCCTGTGAAAGTAATGACATGGAAGAACATTTAGAGGAGCCAGTTGTTGAACCAGAACCTGATCCTGAACCAGAGCCAGAGCAAGAATCTGTATCTGAAATCCAAGAGGAAAAGTCTGAGCCAGTGTTAGAAGAAACTGCTCCTGAGGATACGCAAAAGAGTTCTTCTCCAGCACCTGCAGACATATCTCAGACAGTCCAGGAAGACTTGCGGGTATGGGATGTGTCTTCATTTTTATTCTGTTTTTCATTTATTTGTTAAAATCTCTCTTCTCCTTTATTATTGTTGTGTGTACTTTGTAGATACATTTTCATATTTCGGTGATTCAGGGACATTTCTTACATATTGAGCATGCCTCAAATAAGAGGTGAGGTGCAAATTGCATTGTAGCATCAAAAATAACCACACTCTTCTCCCAAAGTATCTCGATATCTTTCAGGCCAGAAATTTCAGGTGTTGTTGTATTATCATATCAGCAACTTCTGTTTAAAATTTCATCTTTTACATTATAAATTGTTATATGCTTATAATGAAAATGCATAACATTTTTAGAAAGTAACAGGGCAGGATAGATTCTGTCCTGTCTGTGACACTGTGAGGCATATATTATGTGTAGGAAATCAAGAGTTGGTAGCTTTTATACTGTTTCGATACATGGCAGAATCATGTAATGTTGGTTGTGTTCCCACAGACCTTTTCTTGGGCGTCTGTGACCAGTAAGAACCTTCCACCTAGTGGAGCTGTTCCGGTTACTGGAATACCACCTCATGTTGTTAAAGTACCAGCTTCACAGGTAAGGTTCTAATAAAATGTGTATATTAGGCAAGTTTACTTTAGTAATAAGATTCAACAGAGGCTTAGAGAATGTGGAAACTGATAACACAGGCTAGAGGAGAAGGGTGTAAAGTGGTTTTAAATGATTTTTTGTAAGGAAATACCATTTTCTAATTTTTTTTATATATTTTCTTGAAATAATTTCACTTTGTTGTCTTGGGTAGAGTGGCATCAACTTAGCCTACTCTGACCTCAAACTCTTGGGCTGAAGTGATTCTCTTGTCTCAGCCTCCCGATTAGCTGGAACTACAGGTGCCCACCACCAGGTCTGGCTATTATTTTTTCTAATTTTAGTTAAAGAAGGGGTCTCATCCTTTTTCAGGCTGGTCTTGAACTCCTGAGCTCAAGTGATCCACCTGCCTTGGCCTCCCAGAGGGCAAGGATTACAGGCAGGAGCAACAATGCCCGGCATCATTTTCTCATTTAAACCTTGTTATTAGCTAATAAACTTCATAAGAGAAAAAGTAAGCCTGCTGTGTTTTTATGTAAGCGTTATCTTATAAATCTTTCAGCCTCGTCTAGAGTCTAAGCCTGAAACTCAGATTCCACCACAGAGACCTCAAAGGGATCAAAGAGCACGAGAACAACGGATAAATATTCCTCCCCAGAGAGGCCCCAGACCAAGTGAGAACTCATAAGGGGGATTGCTCTGATTTGGGTGATTCTGAAGTAGGAGCTTATTTGATGGGGCATGGTTTATATTTGTGAACTTTGAAAGAAAAAAAGTATTGATGGAATCCCCTCTGTTTAGAGGGAAAACTGAGTCGTTAGTCACTTAGAGTTATCTCCGTTGTCTTGTCTTTCACTGCTGTTTGTTTCCTTTTAAAGTTCGTGAGGCTGGTGAGCAAGGTGATGTTGAACCCCGAAGAATTGTGAGACACCCTGACAGTCACCAACTCTTCATTGGCAATCTGCCTCATGAGGTGGACAAATCAGAGCTTAAAGATTTCTTTCAAAGTAGGTTTTGAATTTTGAACACTAAATTCATCTAGCCAGGCGCTGTGTAATAGCAGTAGAAGATGAGCCACATATGTAATCTTACTTTCTATAATAGAATAAGAAGAAACTGGAGAGTTTAATTTTAATAATATTTTGTTTAACCCAGTGTAGCTGAAGCATTGTGTTGTCAACATGTAAGAATATTATAAGAGATTTTACATTTTTTATATTGTCTTTAAATTCCAGTATTTCACATTTACATGTGCAGCACATTTTAGTTCAGAGTAGCTACATTTCAAGTGCTCAATACTCATGTAAAATGTATTTATTTTACAGTGTACATTTAATTTTTAAAGGAAACAGTCCTAAGTAGTTACCTGGGGATCTGTTTTACTTACAGATTATGGGAATGTGGTGGAGCTGCGCATCAACAGTGGTGGGAAATTACCCAATTTTGGTTTTGTTGTGTTTGATGATTCTGAGCCTGTTCAGAAGGTCCTTAGTAACAGGGTAAGCAGTATTTCATCTTGTTTTTTTTTTTTTTAATAATTTTATTAAATCATAATTGTGTACATTGGTGCAATCATAGGGCAGAATGTGCTTCATATACAATCAAAAACATTTTGATCGTACTGTGAGAGATAGCCCTCATAGCATTTTCTTAATCACTATATAA
>CAUYRH010148594.1:0-15317 GCA_963574655.1 Perodicticus potto | reverse complement strand
AGGAAGGGGAAAGAGAGCAAAGAAATTAAAACAGGAGAGGAAGAAGAAATGTACAATTGAGAATAGCAGATAATAAAAGTAGCCTAAGAAAAGATAGTGAAATAAAAAATTATTTATCAATGGCACCTCCAAGAAAAGGATATTCAATAAAAAAAAAAAAACCTCAAAGATGTAGTTCTTGTGTATATATAGAAATAAAGGTCTCAAATGGCATCCACTTTAGTGGAGTTAATTTGTACTGCAATATACTTTGTGGACACCAGATGGCGCTGTGAGTGGTTCTCAGTCTTCCCACTGACTGATCAGTAGCCATTTTTGTAGTTTTGTAGTTTTCCCCTGGTTTGCATTGGAAAAGGTGCTTTATTTTGGGTGCTCAGCTCCAAACAACACTCCCATCCAACCTCCAACTTAGGTGCACCAGCCCTCTCGTCACAGAACTCTCTGCTCTGCCCTCCTGCTCTCTTGCAATCCAGGAACTAGAATCAGCTGAAAGAGGAGAGCTCGGTGCACAGTTGTTGTGGGTCGCAGCCAGCCGGCAGCCGCAGGTACAGCTGGAGAGAAGGGGGCTCCCGCCGGTCTGTTGCTACCGCTCTGACCTGCGGCTTTTTCTCCAGCTGGAGTGCTAGGGGCCCTCTTCGCCACCTTCCACAGCTCAAAGTGTCTTTTCCACACCACAGCATCCCGGGCCCCCTGCACCATCAGACCTCACCAGGATTCTGCCCCTGGGGTAGCACAGACAGAACACCTATTCCCAATGATCTAGGGAAAAGATGCTCACCATTTTGGACATTCCAATACGTTTGTATCCGCCTCGCGCCTGAGCTGCGTGGGTCCCCATGGGACCTAGCAGCACGCCTTTCTGGTCATCAAATGCTGAGATCCACTTTTTGGTGGAATTTTTTCCCAATTAGGTTTTGTGAGTTGCGACCTGCTGTCTTCCCTGTGGGAGGGGCCGGCTGCCCCTCCGCCGTGCAGGGGGAAACAGTTTACAGCAGTTACCGTGGTTATGAACTATATTTCAAACACAACAATCCACCAAATCGCTGTGCATCTCCAGCTGCCCATCCGCTCCGACAATTCACACAGGGCAAGGTCCAGTACTCCCTCCCTCTCACCTGCTGACCGAGGAGTGATGAACTACGGGACTGTCACCGCACCATCTTCCGAGCTCTCCTTTTCAGTTTCTTATGCTTTCAGTTTGCTGAGATCCTTCATCTGAATTTATTTATTTTCCATAAAATTTAGGGTTTTTTGGCTATTGTTTCTTCCAACTTTTTTTCTTATCACCTCTTTCTGCTATCTGTCATGGATTGAATTTATATATTTATTAGGGCACATAAAGTCTTCCTGTGGCTTAACAACGCTTTGATAATTTTTTCCATTATTTTTTTCTATGTTTCATTTTTGATGGTTTCTCTTATATGTCTTTAAATTTATAAATATTTCTTCTGCAATGTAGAAAAGACTAATGTTAGGGGAACTGTTCTACATTAAAAGATGTTAGGAAGATAGAGCTTGATAGAAATTGCTTTATATAACAGCTAAATTTTAGGGAAATTTTTGACATATATATATATATATATATATACTACATATTTTATATTAGAGAATTAGTTTTAATTTTCTTAGAAGAAATAATGGGATTGAGATTACAGAGAAGAGTGTCCTGATTTTTATGTATGAATGCTAAGTTACTTTGGGTGTAAAATATTAATATGGTCTACAACTTATTTTCAAAGGCTTACTCAGAAAAATGAAATAAAAATCAAAAATTCTGCATTTATACTTATCTAAATAAATAAAATAAGTATTATTGAACCTAGATGAGAAGCACATATGTATTTATGGTACTATATGTTTGTATTTTTTTGAAATTTTTCAGAATTCAATGTTAGTAAACTAAAAGTAATTATTAGACCGTGCTAGTATTTACAAAATAGTGCATTTTATGTAGGCTTAAGACTGTTCTCTTCAAATGTAGAGAAGTGAAATAATATTTTGGATAAGGAATTTAAACAAATCTACCAGTAAACATTTTTGAAGTTGAAACTATTAAGTCCCAGGTTTGTAGGTTTGTTTGTATTCAGGAAAATCACACTGGCCCCACAGCATCTCATTTCTGCCCTGGGTTTGCATGTATACCTCAGAATCTGATGTAAATAGATTATTCTGAGTCTATGACTGAGCTAAAGTGCTTTTCCAGTCTGAGTTTATGAGTATTCCTACAAAAAGTATTACAGTCATGTGTATTATATATTCATACATATGTACTGACTAGTACTGTTATTTCTTATTTCCATTGACTTTGAAGTGCACTTAGTCACCAAGTTTTGCCACCTCCTCAAAAAATGTAGCTATGGACTTTCCATAAATCCTTATAGCATTGGGAAAAACAGTCCATTACTTTGCTGCACTGTGGAGTGTGAATGGTTTTACAAAGCTCTACTAACCCCTGGAATCCTTGAGCAGGCAGGTCTACTGGGGTGCCTACTGAGATCCCTGTCAGAATTTTACAGACTTTATTACTTTTTGGTAGCTTCTGTAAACCCTGCAATTTTGTAGCTCCCTGGGAAGAGAAAATTTGAGAAACGCTTGCCCTGGTTTGTGTAATTGAATGAACAGGGTTGAAGTTGATCATAATTACAATCTTTCAATAGAAGAAAAAAATTTCTCATTGTCATGTAAATAGAAGAAACACGTGGCTGGTTACTTTCTGAACAGCACCTATAAACAAATATTTAACTCTTTTTAGAAATTGGAAATAATTTTTCAGAGTGCTCTCTTTTTATCTCTATCCTTCTGTCTTTTTGTGTGTCTCTCACTCTATATCTTTCATTTAATTTAGAAAAGAAAGGATTGAAAAAATTATTATACATAAAAATCATGGCGATTAACGATCATGTGATGAATTAAGAAATCATGTGCTTTAAAAAAGTGATTTGACAGTCTATTTAGATGTTTTTAAAGTTAACATATTTATGTGGTATTTGAACTTATGAAAATATGCCTAATTAACAAAAAATTGAACTGGTTAAATTCTGTTTCAAACATGTAACATTTTCAGTGTGGAAGACATTTGGGAAGCAAAATAAAAACTCAACTGAAGAGAAGATTATAAAAATAAGCTTATAGGCATTATTTAAACATTTTTGTAACTAAATGAGGTTTTCACAGCTATTTATCGATGTAAAAACAATAGTGAGTAAATATAAAAATATAATATAGAAATATTACATTAAATATATATTCAATATAATTTATCTTTGTCATATACATATGTAGATAAATCTGTGAAATATATTAATTTAAATAATTATTGCATTTATCTAAAAGAGTTTTAGATAATGTGTATTTCAGTCTTTTTTCTCTATAATTCTACTACTTCAAAATTTCATAATAAATACTTTCCACATAATCTTTTAGCAGGAGTCTGTAGACCATTATCTATAGGCCAAACCCAATCAGTCTCATGTTTTTCTAAATAAAGATTTGTTGGAACAAGGTCACACTCATTTTTTTTTCATGTTTCTATAACCTACCTCATGCTACAATGGCAGAATTGAGTAATTTCAACATCTAGAATTTATGACTGGCAAAATCCAAAATATTTACTACCTGGCTCTTTATAGAAAAGCTTTTCAGTTTCATTAAGTTCAAGTTTTAAATTGTCAAGATTTCTAAAAAAATTGGATGCACCAAGAAGTGATATGGAAAAGTATTTATTATATAAATGTCTGCATCTGTCAAACTTATTAAAATTTTGTTTATCTCTAAAATTGTGATTTCATTTGATCACTACATTAACACAGAGGCTCAAGTGACTCAGAATGAAGAATTTACTCTTTTAGACAAAATTAAAGCTTCAAATGCTGAAGCAAGATTTTTAAATCCTTGTTTATCTCTACATTGCATCTCTTTAAAGAGATAACAGAGAACAGCCATAAAAAATAATTCCATCTTGAAATTGCCCAAAACTTCAATTATGAGCACAATTAAAAGAAGAACAGAAGACAGGGCAAAGAAATCACTACCCTCTTTTTCCTTTTACTGCTGTTTCTGTCTTGCTTTGAGTCCTAAGGTAATAGGAAAAGATAGTAACTTCCCAACTATATAAACCACAGGGTTGTTTGTGAGTCAAAATATAGTAGTGCTCTTAGGAAAATAAAATGGGAAATGGGGATAGAATCAATACCTTGTGTCAATGGACAAAGCCCTAATATTAAAGCTCCCATTTGAAAGGTACAGAATTCTACAAATCCTTTTAGTATGGTGTTGCTAACATTTTACTATCGATTTTCTGAAGACGGCTTTAAAAGTCTCAATTGTATGGAATATAATTTACTAGTTTTCTTAAACTTATGCTTGATTCCTTGCCTCACATTTTATAATTCTACTTTATTGATTTCTCATTCTACCTGCATACCTTCCTCAAAGGAGAACTTGACCCCCTTTGTAGAATGAATGATGGGAGAAAGCACTCTAATCATCAGGCTTCAATACTTTCCCAGATTAGGTTTCTTTTCCTGTAACAGTGTTAACAAGCAGACAAAGGAGGGCAACAAGGATACCCAAAACTACTTAGTTAATTTGAAATGAGTATCTTCAAATAAATGGAAAATTGAATAAACCTGCATTATAGCTAAGAGGTTCTCATACACACAGACTCCAGGTATTTTCTTTGGCTAACTCCTGGGTTCATCCTTGTGAGCTCATCCTTGGTCTACTTAGCAAATTCCCCCCAAAATTCTTGTCTGGCTATTTAATCAGATTGGAGCTAGCTAGACCACAAGAAAATGAGCTCTACTTATTAGGTTAAAAAAACAAAACAAAAACAAAATATGAAGTATAACTTAGAGGTACATTATTTCTTTATAACAAATAATGGTATTTTGGCCAATCGCATACACCTAACCCTCAGGCAATCATAGGCTGACAACTAATCACCCCATGCCCAATAAGAAAAGTGCCTAGCTATAGCCAATCACATAATTTCTCTACTTTGCTTCCTTCTTCATTCTATGAAAACTTGCTACTCAGGCTGCTGGGTAGAGTTCTCTGAACCTCTTCCAATCCTGAGTGCTGCCCAATCTATGATTCATCAAATAAACACTGTTAAATTCAATTTGCCTAATGCTTTTCCTTCACCTTTATGAAGGAAACAATCTCTATTAAATATGTGTGCATGTTTGCCTGAGCACACATCTATCTCCCCAAATGCACATAGCACTTTCTCTGCAACATTACCTTAGATGGTCTCTAGTGTAAAAGTGTGCAAATGAAAAAAAGTAAACTCTTTTTAAAAGCAGAGTAGAGCAATACTTGGATTTGTTTCTGGCTTGCTAAAACACGTTTGTTTGTTTTTATTAGGTTATTGTTTTCTTATTTATAAATATTATGGTTATTTTTCTTTGATTTTTAAAAAAGAAATGGAAAGAAAAGTATAAAGAAAAAATGACTCAGAATCACACTTCTCAGAACCACTAATATTATTTTGTTACATGTTCCTTCTGTGATATTTTTCTATATATTAGGAAACACAAAAGTATCTGCAATATATTGTAATATTTTTACTTAACTGGACTTTGTCAATGCTTTTTCTTTCCTTTGTTTTTTAAAAATCAAATCAATATTTTCCTATGCCATTAAATAATCTTGAGTTCGTATATGAAACATAGAAAAAAGATGAGAGACACAGAAAACATTCCTTGTGTGACAGGCAATGTTGGGGTATCGGGCATTACTTTCATAGGGTGGAAGATTTTGCTCCTCATGAAATATTTTGCAATGTTTAGAGATAAATCGTGGAGGTAGTAGACAGAAGGATCCTGGTAAATATCCCGCAATGCATAAGACAGCCTCCCTACAACAAAAAATTGTCTGGTTAAAAATGTGGTTAAAAATCTGGTTTAAAAATGTGGTTAAAAATGTCAATGGTAGCCATGACTGAGAGTACCTGGTCTGGAGCTATAACAGTGTATAATTAAAAATATTTTAATATTTATGAATAATATATAATATTTGCTAAGAAAAAAATAAATTTTGGATAAAATATGTAATATAAAGTCAAAAGTTGATAAGTGCTATAGAAAAAATATAATTTTAAATGTGTCTAGTAGAGGACAGGGGATATATAGATAAGGTGACATTAGATAGAGTAAAGGGGATATATAGTTAGATATATAGTTAGATATCCCCTCTAGTTAGATATATACATAAGGTGACATTAGATAAGAGACTGAATCAAGGAAGGGAGGAAACTATGAGTAAATCTGGAAATAAGGCACCCCAAATAGGGGAATCTATGAGGCAGAAACAGGTAGCAAAGAATCTTGTTTGGCCAGAGTAGAGTTAACAGGTGCAGGGTAGAAAATAAGGTTCGAAGTAGGTGGGCAAAACCCAAAATGTAATGTTAGCTATAGACTTGGTAAGAATTTAGGTTTTAGTGTATGTGTGATGAAAATCTATTGCAGAATTTTAACAAGTGGAATGACACAATCATTTAACCTTTTAAAAGATGTCTTTGGCTCGTCTATGAAGAATAGATTGCAGAGGAAGAAAGGTAAAAGTGAAGATACCAATTATTATTTTCCCTGTGATTTTTTTTTATTAAATCATAAACATGTAGATCATGTATACATTAATGCATTAATGCATTTATGGGGTACAATTTGCTGATAGAATTAGGAATGCTTACATTTCACTGGTTAATATATACCTTATCTCCCTTACTTAATTGTTGTGTTCAGACATTTTTACTCTATACTTAATAGATCCAACTTTTACCCTTGCAATATACACCATAGATGTGATCCCACTATTCACCCTCCCTTGATCTGACCTCCCCTCTCCTATCCCATCCCCGCTCCTCCCTCCTTCATCCCAGGCCATAGTTGTGATCTATTCTTCATATGAAAGTGTGAGTGATTGTAAATTTATTTCATAATAGTACTGAGTACATTGGATATTTTTTCTTCCATTCTTGAGATATTTTACTAAGCAGGATATGTTACAGCTCTATCCATGTAAACGTAAAAGAGGTAAAGTCTCCATCTTTTTTAAGGCTGCATGATATTCCATGGTATACATATACCACAATTTATTAATACATTCATGGGTCTATGGACACTTGGGCTTCTTCCATGACTTGGCTATTATGAGCTGAGCTTCGGTGAACAATCTGGTGCAAATATCTTTGTTATAAAGTGATTTTTGGTCTTTTGGATATATACCCAGTAGAGGAATTGCAGGATCAAATGGCAGGTCTACTTTTAGATCCTTCAGTATTCTCTATACTTCTTTCCAAAAGGGATGTATTAGCTTTCATTTCCACCAGCAGTGCAGAAGTGTTCCCTTTTCTCCACATCCATGCCAACATCTTCAGTTTTGGGATTTTGTTATATGAGCCACTCTTACAGGAGTTAGATAATATCAAAGTGGTTTTGATTTGCATTTCTCTAATGATTAAAGATAACATACACACATTGAAGAAATTTGCCATAACCAAACCAGCTCTCCAGGATATTCTCAGACCCATCCTCCATAATGGCTAGCACAATGATCTACCACCCAAAGTAAACTCACTCTGAAATTCTTGATCAAAACCCAATTTCCACAATGCTGAATAGATTTAAATTGCCTACTGGACTTTTGAAAAACTTGACACCCCAAATATTACCAGGCATATCAATACTCTCAATTAATGTGAATGGCTTAAATTGTCCTCTTAAAAGGCACAGGTTGGCTGACTGGATACAAAAACTCAGGCCAGATATCTGTTGCATACAAGAATCTCATCTTTCCTTAAAGGATAAATATAGACTCAGGATGAAGGGATGGACATCTGTAATCCAGGCAAATAGAAATCAGAAAAAAGCAGGGGTGGCAAATTTATTTGCAGATACAGTAGGCTTTAAACCAACAAAAGTAAGGAAATATAAGCATGACCACTTCATATTTGTTAAGCGAAACACTCAACATGATGAGATGTCAATTATTAACATTTATGCACCCAACCAGAATGTGCCTCAGTTTATAAGGGAGACCCTGATGGACATGAGCAATTTAATATTTCCAGCACCATAATAGTTGGAGATTTTAACACCCCTTTGTCAGCATTGGATAGATCCTCTAATAAGAAACTAAGCAAATAAATTTTGGACTTAAACTTCACCATACAACAATTGAATTTAACAGACATCTACAGAAGATACCAATTAAAAGGTGCTATAGTAGCCTACATTTTGTGTGATGATGACTGGGATTAAGTTGGTAGAAATAGAGATACATTGATAGTAAAAATGATCTGACTGAGGACATATTTTGATGTCATATTTCTGATGACTAATGCTTGAGATGAAAGAGAGGAACCTAAGGTAACTTCTAGGATTAGGATTGAGGAACAGGATTAAATTTTTCCTGAAATAGGATAAACTGGGATGGGCAATGATTATAAGGGAGAGAAAAACACTAGGGAGTCTTTGAAGGGTATGTTTATTTAAGATGTCCTTTGTGGTATCTAGATAAAGGGGTGTAATGCCTTTCAGTATCTGAAATTTAGGGAAGAAGATCAGTCTGGGGATATTAGTTTAGTAATTGTAAGTATAGTAATGCATTTTCAAGGGAAAAAAAGTCTTCATGGAAGAATACAGAAACATAAATTGAGCCCTTGCCTTAAAATAATAATAATAAAGAATCCTATAGAGGTAGTGGAAGATGTTTAGGATGTAAAATTCTATAGTGCAAAACAAAAAAGAAGTTACAAAGTGAAACGTATAGGTCAGTGCTGGGTAAGGAAGTTTAGAAAGGATCTTCTTCACTCTAGTGAGGATATGCTATCTAACTTCTTCCACAAAGAACATATTCAGAGAACATCATTTCCACTCAATTACATTAAAATGGAAGAAAGGGCAAACAGGGAATTGAAATGCATGCACTTTCAAGAAGACATAAAGCAGAACAATATTTTACTTTAAAAGAGCAATTCTCATCTGCGACACTAATGTTTATTCAATAATTTCCATTTTTACCACCTGCAAGACTGAGGTCACCTTATTTTAAAAGATTAGGAGATAAAGAATAATACAGACTTAAGAGACTGAATATATCTATTGAAATCAGAAGGGGAAGCACTGGGAAATGTATAAAAGTCCTTTAAAAGTCATTTTCTTTCTGTTAGTTTCTGTTTCTTTCCTTTTTTTTTTTTTTTTCTTTTAAAGGGGATTCATCCTTTGCAAGGGGACTTTGACTTGGCCTAGATATCTGAGTGATATGTAAAGTAATATTCAGGGAGGTTCAAATTGCCATGATTTTTGACTTGGTTCTTCAACTTTTCTACCATGTCTGGAGTTCTGTGATTCTCTAGATCAATTACTTTCCTTGCCTGTATAATTGTGCTATGGCTCACAGAGGGTCTATGAGAATTTAGGAAGAGAAACACTTTTTCTGACTATAAGCAACAGTCTCAGGCAATGAGATGTCAAGGTTTGGAGTTTCTAATAAATAAAGAGGTAATGTAAGTGATCTTAAGGGTAGTTGTAACACTATTTACCTCACTCTAAATAATGTGTAATGAGTAAAGCCCATTCTCATGGGGAGATATCCTCATGGCATCAGCTCTATAGTCTTAAGTTGTGCAGAGAGGATCAATCCTGGATGTTCACCTGTGCATCACCATTTCACTCACCTTTCCACAAAATCCACATGGACTACATCCCAGTCAGAAGAGACAAAGGAGGAAACTGCAGACTCATCTACTTGGTTTGTCTTTTTAAAGACTAAACTGATATCTGTGTGAATAGTTTTTGAGAGTAATTGTAATAGACTAATAGGATTCCTAGGCTTGAATTTCAGAGTCTGCACTCCACAGATTCAGAATTTGTTTTATTCCTCAGTTTTACTTCATGAATTTTGGTAGGTAGAAGTTTCTACTTTCTTTGTAGAGTCGAGCTGGCGACTCTTCAGCTGATTTTATCATTATTCAATGTTTTAACATGTTGGACAAGGTAGATTCTGCAATTTTGTATCATTCTGCCATGTTAGTTTCCCTGCCGAATTATCTGTGAAAAATAAGTTATTATAAAACAAATGTTAGAAAATAAAAATCCCTACAATTTTGTAATAAACTGTTGTAAGGAAAGTATGATGGTGTTTGTGTCAGGTAGATTTGAATCTCAGACGCTTTCAAATAATGACTATGTGACTTTGACAAATAATACCTCTGTGAGCACAAAATTTATTGTAGAGTCAATAAAACAACTAAATAAACTATAGTATTTAAGATATCTAAGACAGTGACTGACACTTATTATATAAATGCATTATATTTAGCTTTACAACCATCCTATCATCATTTTCCTGTGTAACAAGATAGAATATATGACTTTAAGGTTTTTAAAAGAATTTCAAACTTACATTAAACAAGAAATTAATACCTATTTTAATGGCAATCAACATTCTATTCCATATAAAATACTTCTCTTGCACTGCCTCACATTAACATGACCTCATCTGTAGCAATATCAGTAGCTGCTGAGAACTACTCTATGGGGGCTTGCCTAATATTATACCTACAATATTTGATATATAGTTATTATTAGTAGAATGTTTTCTCTTTCACTGCTATAATTAAGGATAGTCAAAATCAATCCTCTCTTATAATAGAAATGTAACAGTAAACATTTACGGTCATGCTGCAGGCTATGTTAACTGTAATGATTTTCCTCACTTATGATCTTTATTTTCTTGACTTTTTGAAGAATAGCATGCTAGCACATTATATGAGAATATCAAGTTAATTGGCTTTAGTGATCAAATCACATGCAAGATAGATGCCTGGGTAGAATGTGTGAGAAAAATACTACAAAGATTAAAGTTTTGCCTTTTAAAGAAAAGAGTATTCTGTGTCCTAACGCATATCAGAACCTTCTCTTAAAAGTAGAAAGCAAGTTGTTACACCTTGAACTTCTATAAAAGAGGCATAACATTTTGTCGGGTTCTTTGGATCAATATATACTGTATTGGGGTATGCTGCTTCAAACTACTGGAAGCTGTGAAAAGATACTAGTTTTGCATGGGATCTAGAAGACTCTGCATCAGGACTGGCTATAGGATAAGTTGTTTTGAACTTAAAACATATTACTCCAAATACCTAAAAGTACTCACGTATCTTGTTACAAGTATCCATGATTGGTGTAATTGCTTTGTCAAGTCTCCGCCATGCCTCAAAATAACTGCAGAGCAAGGCATGTCATTTGTAACAGAAAACTGTTTGCCATATGTAAAACAATGCTCGTGATGAGCTACTGGACTCTGGTAGCATTCTAAAATCCAATATAGCTGCCTATACAACATTGGGAAACCTCAGATACTCTAAGATACAAGGTCATGCAGGTACAATGACAATCTTTGGTGTAAGAGAAAATTTCCATCTTGTACTAGCCCTAGCAATATAATGTTTATGAAGATATTACAAGATATTAAAAGGTAGCTCCTACTCTCATATAATCTGCTTCTTTTGCACTGATGCCTGTCCTTCATCTACATCTCTGTTCTAATGGAAAATTCTCTATAACTACCTGACGGAAGTTGAAAGCATCGTGGGCCTAGGATAAGTTTACCAGTATGGTGATGTGAGCTAAAAATGGAATGCCAAAACTTTTAATCTCCTCTCAAGTGTCACCCTGCTTTGTAGGCCATGGATAGGGATATGTCCAGTGAACACTGCCATGAGCAATTCCCATGGTCTGGCACATGTATAGAGATAAACACTGTCCAGGTAAGGATACAAATGGACTCAAAACAGAGGTGAGTGGCTTGACAGAATGATGAGTTTAAAATAAGTAAGATCAGAAAATCAACAAGAACATCTAAGAATAGGCTTGTAGATTGATTTATGTGATGATCACTGAGAATATAGATCTTGTGTACTCTGCAAATTCCCACCATCTAGCATTCATTCCCCCCAGACAAGTCACTTACCAAACAGATGTTATGCCTTATCCAGAGGTTGTCAGCCTGCCTGTCTTATTGATTACTCCATGTTCAAAAGTCCTATGGATTTACAGGGTATTGTGGCAGGCATGCCTCCAATAGCACAGAGCATTTTCTCATTAAGAATTAGCTAAGTAACGAAGTAATTGCTTACTTCATGTTCCAAAATCATCTGTCAATAGGAGTCTCTAATATGATACCACAACTCAGGGAGAACAGCTAATGATGAGAGGTTAGTTGCTTCAGACTCATTACACCCTAGATAGATTTTTTAAACATTTGTACTTCTATCTGTACCACTTCCTGAGGGCTTATGGATTTTCTGACTTGCCAAGAAAGTATGCAATACATCTCAAACCAAAACACTAACTCTATAGCAGAAGAGGTGTGACAATTTGTGCTTGAGCATAGGCGCTACCTATTTTTCCATATATCATGTATAAGGAAAAAGAAATTAGCCTAATGGGACAATAGAATGACCTGATACAATATTTGATAAACTACTATCTTGGAGGCAGCACCCGTTTTATGACATGCATCAAACCAGTAGCCAACATATGGTTCTGTTTCTTCAGCATCTACAGTATCAGGAAAAGGAAACAAGGTTAGAGGAAAGTTTGGTCTTTTTTTTTTTTAAGTATCATTTCTAGAACCCTGCTTGGAGAATTTGCATTTACCAACTTGAGTATTTAGGCTCTGTTGTGTTAGGCTCTGTTTCCCAGCAAGTGGAGATTCTTCCAACAGAAGATAAACCTGGAGCTATTGACTAAATCCCGTCATGATGAACTCTTCGTGCTGGTGGGCCTCTGTCTTTGTGGGGTAACATAGGGTAAGACATGCTTTTTATTTAGTGTACTGTCAAAATATATGGCCTCTGGGATATGATCATGTCTCAGGAAAGCCTCTAGGTGTTGAATTACATCTAAATTTGGTGCAATTTTAATTAGATTAAGAAATAAACATAACAGTAAAATAATTTCTTCAAAGTTATACATCTGCAAAAAGAGTTACACATTCTAACTCACCAAATTGAAATACAGATTTTGTTTGGTCACTGATAGAGAATAACACTAGATATAAGTGAAAGATTTAGTCTAACTAATAAGAGTCAATTAAGGTACTTATTATTTTACTAAGGTGGTGTTACGTTATTATCTTTCACGGTTCTATGGGATGACACATTTTTCCAACAGAATCTCTTGGTATCCTAACAATCTAAACCTAAATTAGTGACTTTTCAACATTTTGACCAATGTATAGCAGAAAATACATATTCCCTTTTCAAAACACACACACACACACACACAATGAATTTCCTCAAACGGTCCTTACCCTTTCTGCTTTGCAACTAGCAGCAGAAATCAAGAAGAGTGTAAGATTCAGCTATCCAGTCAACTACCACATTTCTAGTACTGAATTTAAAACTATAGAGCAGAATGTCTACCCTCAGGAGGAATTTTACATGTATCAGATGATAAGAGACCATTTTGTTACATGATACTTTTATTTTCAAAGATACATGAAATTTATTTATGGAAAAATTAATTAACTTTCACCCAATTTCTTTTAATTGTATGAATCTTCTAGGACAATTTCCCTAAGTTTAAATACAGAAGGAAATGCCTATTGTATAGTACTAATTTTTTATGGGAATAATATATTAACCAATATGGAGTGAATGCTGTATCATTGTTTCAAACTGTACTGAGATGTGAATATACTTAAATTCTCATCAGAAAAATAGGACACAATATGGCATTTCTGGCATTCAACGTAAATGTCTTCCTGCCTCCCACCCTGACTTGTATAAAAGAAAGCAAATACTTCTTGAATAAAACAAATCTGTGGTAGCTACACAAGCAGATTTCCTTCACTGACAGTTCATTTGTGAATCACCAAATGAGTTCAAGTCTGGTGACAGATAAAAGAATACACTTTTCTTGTCCAATTGCTTCCATCCATTTTAAGATTTTAGTTTAATTATACACTTATTGAGGCTTTTATTTCATTTTAAAGGCAGTGGATAGATTCCACAAATTCTAACTAAATTAAAACAATTTGAAAATAGTTGCCTGTAGAAGGCACTTTGTGTAATGGTGATGATAATCAATAGGCTATTTTCCAAATATGAACACCCAAAGGAGATGAATTACAAAATGTTGACAAAGCATTCTTTTATTTATAATGGCTCTGATTAATCACCTAGCAAACAATGTCCTGACAATTTAATGAAAATGTTTGACAGATATTTAGGTAGGAATTATTAAATTAAATTATAGGCTTCATTTTGTATGTACTATACAAATTTCATAAGATAGCTGAATGCCTATCAAAATTATCTTGGTCACTTCAAATTCTGGCAGCTTTATTTCTTATGAGCCTTTCAGCAGTAACTCATTTAAAGTGCATATAAGCTGGGCTTGTGTGCTAATGTCTCACTGAAATAATTTCAGGACAAAATGAAGGCTTCAAGAAACCAATTTCAACAATGCCTCCTTTAAGAAAGAGAGTGAACATTTTAGTTTACTTCATAAAAATTTCTCTGTCCCACCACTCACAAGTAAACACAAATATATGAAAAATTATCCCATAGAGTTTTGGTTTCGTTTTTTTTTTGGCATTTTCTTCCCCTGATTCTCATGTCCGGAAAACATCATGACTAGGCAGCTGTTGAGGACCACAGGCTGCTTGCACTCATGGCAGAAAGCCAAGGGGAACAAGTGTGTACAGTGATCACTCAGCAGGAGAGGAAGCAGGCAGGGCCTGCCAGGCTCTTTAGAACAACCGGCTCTTGTGGTAGCTATAGCGTAAGCACGCATTCCTTCACCATTCCCCCTTAGGGAGGCCATTAATCTCGTTGTTAGGGTTCTTCCCCCATGACCCAAACACCTCCTTTTGGGCCCCATCACCAATATCAAATTTTGATGTAAGATTGAGAGGAAGAAAACATCCAAACTATAGCATGCATGAATAATCCATGTAGTTTTGAAAGATACACTGTATCTCAGTGTATATTCTGAGAATTACTGTACCTTGTCCCCTATTTTCTTTCTTTCTTTTTTTTTTTGCAGTTTTTTGTCAGGGCTGGGTTTGAACCTACCACCTCTGGTATATGGGGCTGGCACCTTACTCCTTGAGCCACAGGCCCCATCCCTTTGTCCCCTAGTTTCTTCTGCCTACTGCTTCCACCATCTTTTACTTGTTCCACTCCTTTGTTTCTTATTTCTTTTTTGTCTCATGAGTATATATGCATGTATGTATTTATTTTCTCTTCTTGTTCACAAACAAAGAGCAAAGTACAGATATTACTTTCTGGGTTTTTTTTTTTT
>CAUYRH010148593.1:0-26413 GCA_963574655.1 Perodicticus potto | reverse complement strand
GATTAAGAAAATGCTATGAGGGCTATCTCTCACAGTACGATCAAAATGTTTCTGATTGTATATGAAGCACATTCTGCCCTATGATTGCACCAATGTACACAATTATGATTTAATAAAATTATTAAAAAAAAAAAAAAGAATTTGCATACCTTGCCCAGGGTCACACAGCAAGCAACTGATGAAACCAGATAGGAACCCAGCTCTTTCTGATGCCCGGCGCAGGACTTACGGTCATTATATGATGCTTTGCACACCTGCCTATTTCCTCTACAAAGCTGGATTGACTTATCAATAGGAGGAGTGTCTGGTCACTGAATCCCTTGCTTGCTTGGAGAATCTATTCAAAAACCGTATTTAAATTGAGCTCATCTTTCTCTTCTTAAAATCCCACATCTTCAGTGAATCCTTTCTTCACTACCTCTTTACACAAAAATCTCTCCCTTTTGAGCACTTCTCAGGAATTGTCACACACTGTCATATATTGTCATTTAAAAGAGAGAAGAGAATTTAAATGTATTGATTATTTATTAGGTATCAGGCTTTGGACACATGGACATATTAAAGCAATTCCAATAAAAAAAGTCTTATCTGGCATTTACTTCATCATTTGCATATGAAAAAACTGAAACTCGGAGAGGTTAAGCGACATGCTGAGCTCAGAAAGTAACAGATACCAACAATTTCCACCGGTCAGCAGGTCATTTCATTATGACTCCTTCCTCAGAGTATAAGAGCCAGGCTTATTACACCACTGCATTCACTATGGTGCCTGGTGCAACGACGTTTGTATGAAAAACACTTAACAAGTGGAATGAGTGAAGAAATGAGTATGAATTCAATGAAAGCCGCTGGCAAAGGCAGTCGTGAGGAGAAAGGAAAGTTAATTTGCTGCAATGGTGATTCTCCTACTCACCACGTTTTCTGGGGCTCTTTAAAAAAAAAAATCATCTAAAACTTCATGTTCTGTGGTCTCTTTTTTAAGTAAGTAGAAATCCTTGGAAAAATTCAGCATATAATTGCTCCATTATTTTTTACCCTCATGGCACTTTTTATCAAATTCTTAGACTCGGATCTATCAGTCAATGCTTCAGACCCTGGAGAACGATTTCTGCATTTATTGCTGCATTCATATATGCTAGAAAGAACTTAATAATAATCATTTTGTGTGATCCGTTATTAAAAACAGTCTATGGATGTCAGGATAGCTGACAAATGAATTCCCTGATTATTTTAGTCAAATTAGAATTCGGGATCTTGACTTTTCAAATGCACTTATTACTTCTTTAAGAAGGCAGGAGCACGAGGTCAACCATTTTCAGAGTCTGTTCTGTACCACACACACAACACCCTAAATCTGCTTATACTAGCAACTGGAATTCAGACATACCCACAATGCCAGTGGGCTCATGTTGTTGACTCTTTTACAAAAACTGATGGTGGGCAGTGCCTGTGGCTCAAAGGAATAGGGTGCTGGCCTCATATGCCGGAGGTGGTGGGTTCAAACCAAGCCCTAGCAAAAAACTGCAAAAAAAAAAAAAAAAAAAAAACCCAAAACTTGTCTTTTCCTACCTAGGATAAGAGTATTTCTACACATCTAGCTAGTAGGGAAATGAAAACTACTCGCGAAAAGATGGGCCTGCTTTCCTTAATATTTTAAATTATTAAGTCATTTTTATCTCATTAAATGATATATATAGCCATGAAATAAGATGTTCCAAAAATAAAACTCCATGTTCTATAGGCCCCTCTCCCACCACCCCACCAATGTTTCTTTCCAACATTACAGCAAAATCCATGGCAGGCAGGCTGCATAAATTGGGAAAAAGGGAATAGTCTAATAACAATAATACTATTTTTTTAAAGCCACTAGATTTATACCTCAAATAATATGGTACTTGACTTAGCCTCCATAGCCAAAAATAGCATAAGCTTATTTGGCTTGTCCATTATACAACCAAATCTAATTTATCATCCCTTCACAAAACTCCAATGTCTTTTTCACCATCAGTGCTTTCCAGGTTTTTCTAATCTACTTAATGTCTGTGTTTCACATTATTTTGTCCTATATGTATCAAGTTGCATTTCCAAGACCAAATTTCATTCTATCAGTTCCTGCTCCTGTCACTGACCTTTTCAGGTTGCTTTATATGACTTTTCCAGAGAGAGCCCTCACTGCACTCCAGCACGCTGCCCCTCTCCTTTGTGAGATGCTGCAACGTGTTTGATGAACAGTGACCCTGTATCACGGTAAGTCTGACCGTAACTCAGCCTCCATACCACACTGAAGTAATTCAGGTCCCTGGGTGCACATCACACACACAGAAATCTACCCCAGGCTACTTTCTTCTAAAGGTGTGCATGGCCTGGGTATGTACCCCGAAATGAATTCTCTGCCGGACCACAGGGATTAGTGAAAATTGAAGTGGTCAGTTACAATCATTGACCTTGCAGACACATTAAGCAGAAAAAATAAAATGACTTCATTATAAATTTCCAAATCCCAAAATTAAATATTCTATAAGCCTTCCATATTAGGTCTCAACACTCAATGTTTTAATATTGGATACAAATAAACTCTGACTTTTAAGTATTTGAAAACTTAAAGGATTTAAATATTTCCTTCCCAGCCCAGACCAAATGTTCACTATGTTATTCTCATATAAATCAAAATGATATATTGACCACAACAATCTGTGGGCATAATAGAGTGATTCAGGTGATCAGACAGGCTGGGACCCTGCAAAGGCTTGGGACAGAACAATTGATGTGGAATCTTCAATTGTAGAAAAGTGTGTGTCCTCCTGGGGCATTTTTTGATTTGTTAGCATTGTGGTAGTTGGAAAATAGCATCATTTAGAAGGGGAAAAAAAACCCAGGACTGGGACTCAGAAAATGGGAATAGCCCCTTCCTTACATGAACCTATTATTCCCTGCTGAGCAAGTTATGATCCCTCTGTGCAACATGTTCCCCAGTAACTACAGAGTGGGGCCAGAGCATCATAAACACAGACAGTGGCTCGGCAGTCTACAATGCACCCTCCGTCTACTGAATTCCACAGTAACTCAGGAAAAACTGGATAATCAATTTTTCTTATACACGAAAAGCAAAAATAACTTCAAAAATGTAAGTCTATCACATTTTATAAAGCTTTTTTGTTAATCAAATTTTATAAGAGTAAATATTAATCATTTAACCAGAATGCAATAAATCTTTGTTATACAGAAATAAATCTTGACTTTCAAATGTTTCAACTGCTGAAACTTCTCATGCAAAAGTCATCTTACAGTTGATATTACAGAGGCCATGTTAAACAAGAACCAATATATTGTGTGTTGAGTTTGTTTCTATTAATGACAGCAAAAATACTCTATGCTATCTGTCAATCGAATAAAATGAGATCAATTTATCTATAAGATTCATATAATATACAGTATCTTACAGCTCTAATGTATTATCCTAACAATTATAACCTATTGCATTTGTTTTTTTGTTTGTTTGTTTTTTTGTAGAGACAGAGTCTCACTTTATCGCCCTCCGTAGAGTGCCTTGGCGTCACACAACTCACAGCAACCTCCAACTCCTGGGCTTAGGCGATTCTCTTGCCTCAGCCTCCCAAGTAGCTGGGACTACAGGTGCCTGCCACAACACCTGGCTATTTTTTTGTTGCAGTTTGGCCGGGCCAGGTTTGAACCCACCTCCTTCAGTATATGGGGCCAGTGCCCTACTCACTGAGTGACAGGCACCACCCATAACCTATTGTGTTTCTAAGAAGGCCTTAATAAAAGAGACCAAAAAATATTTGATGAAAATATCTTGCTTGTTGTTCTGGATCTTCAAAATAGACTCCCTGGAAGACAGACCAGCTTGGATGGGATCCCCTTGTGTTTTCAGGTGGTATAGACAGCGGAGTAAATCTAATGGTCGGTGTTCAAACATTCCTTATTCTCAATGAAGTAGAGTGCTCAGCCAGGGAGGACCCTTGGTGGGAAGAACTCTGCAGAGCCTCGTTTTCCACAATAGAGAGAAAGGGCACAGGGCACACTTTTTTCAGGAACTGCCTGCTGGAGCCCTGTTCAGCATCTGATATCTGACCAGAGGACAACACAAAGGACGAGAGCCTGGGCTGACTGCTCCCTTAACATATGAGAGGGATGAATCAAAGGAAGCTGTTGAGCTTCCACTTGAATGAGGAGCACGAAGGTGGGCTCTGTCTTGCTCTCAGGGTGAACCTGCTGAACCTGCTGATTCAGGATGGAGTTGACCGCACTGGACGGACTCCAGGGTCTGGCAACTGATTGACAATGGTCAATGGGCCATTGGCACCCACACCATTACAGCCCAATGTTCCTCACTCCTCAGGGATCTGATCATACTGAGGATTCCAGGTTGTGCCTCTGCCAAATACGCCACTGAAAACATCAAGAACAGCAAGATGTTTTTCAGAACCCTTATGTTCTTTCTCAATCACACTTTGAACATTTTCTTTTGTTGTGTTCTCAAGTTTCTCTGCTAACAGAACTCTCATTTTGAGGTGTTGTAAACACCTAATTCCATCACATTCACAGCTCCTCTGCTTCATTGTGTAAGGGATCTTCAGTAGATGGTTCCAATATATCCAACTCCAGGTTCTTGTGATCCATGTCACTTCTCCAGCAAAAGCAGCCCCATCACTTATCACTAGCAAGCGCTCACCTAAGATATAGTCTTACTCTCTTTAGTATTAAGAACTAACTCTACAGGCAGTTTAGGGTTTTCTGAAGATGTGGTAAGAGATGTCCCTAACCTTCCCTTCCACTTTTGAAATTCTTAAGAAAGCAACTACCTGCTTCTCTGAAGACGGGAACTGTCTTCCAAGGCCTCTCTTGACTCCTGCTGAAGCTGCTATCCATTCTTCCAAAGGGTTTTCAAGTATATTTTGATTGCAGACTTGCTTTGTTGAATCTTCTAAGGACTGAGTCTTACCATAACATTAGTCAGCAGCCAAACTTATTATAAACCTTTACATTTTTCTTCTTTCCATATATATACACATATATATATATACACACACACACACACACTCACATATATATATATATATATATATATATATATATATATTTTTTTTTTTTTTTTTTGCAGTTTTTGGCCAGGGCCAAATTTGAACCTGCCACCTTGGGTATATGGGGCCAGTGCCCTAATCCTTTGAGCCACAGGCACCGCCCTTCTTTCCGTATTTTTCTAAAAGAGTTTAAGACAAAGTAAATGGCTACAGTTTTTAAGCTCTTTAAACGTGGTCTTTAAATTTGCTAGACCTCATAGTTCAGTCTCAGTCTAATTTCTCTTAAAATTGATTTAAGGTTTGCAAATTCTCTTTCAATGTAATGAAACCTCTCAAAATGTTACGGTTTTCCTCCAGAAGAGCAGAAGCCCTAGTGGACTGTTCTTTGTGTCTCTTTGCTTGGTAATAAAATGTTTTAAGCACAAACCCCCCACTATGACTGTAAAGATCACCATCTCCCACAACATTCTTTGGATGTGGGCCTGGGCTAAGCTCCCCAGAAGGGCTGTTACTATTTGGAAAGGATCCTTCGAGAACAGTGTCACATAGAGCATCACAGTCATTAGCTGACCCTCTGTGGCTGGCACAGCCACTGCTGAGTCATTCCAGGTTGCTGGGATCCTGTCCTTACAATAGACAACAGAGTGTTGTGTTGAGTATTCTGCCAGGCAACCCAGGCAGGCCTGAGTGGAGGTGAGGAAGGAGACAAAAATACAATGCCTCCAAATCTTTCTCACTTCTTGACTCATAAACACGCTGATCATATCATGACCCAGGGTATAGAGCTGTAGGCCAGAGGCAATGGCTTATGGCCCCGCCTGCCCTATGCCCTTCCTGGCTCCACCAAGAACCCAAGAGGTACAGGTGTTTCCCATCTGTAACTATCCTGGGCCTCTGGCTGGGAAACTCTACAATAAAGGATTTATAGGTCTCCGCCCCTGGTCACTGGTCTTTGTTTCTCTTCAATACACTTCTCACCCTGTGGGCTTAGAGGGCTAATCCAGTCCACAATGACCAAAATGACACACACACCCCTGTGCTCTCTTTGGCTTGTGTCTGGCTCCCCTTCGATTTGTGTGGGGCAGTGTGTACAAAGAGTTCTGAGGAGTCCTCTCTCACTTCACAAATTACAGCTTTGAAAGCTAAAGAAGAAACAATCAGAATTTTTGAGCCCAATACTCTTTTACAGATGAGGCGTGCAAGACACAGAGAATGCAGTGACTTCCCTGAGCACACCTGCGTCACTGTAAGAGCAGGATCTGTGCTCCCATCCACCTCTGTTCGTCATATAACCACACACTCCATCAGCTATAATCTCCCGTCAGTGGCGTCCTGAGGGAGAAAGAGCAATGGATGGAGGCTTCTCATGATCACCCGGCTGCTCCCTGCACGGTTTATTCCAGAACTTAAAAATAATAGCAGGTTCTGAACTAAATCCAAGCATAAGGCCTAAGACGAGCCTAGACAGTAGTGAGCCCACCCCACATATCAAGAAAAACTGCATTGATTGAAATTTAGAGACCCTGCACTGAGTTTAAGCTCCACTTAAACTCAATCCCTGAATCCACTTAATATTAATCCCTGAACTACTTGGTTTACTCACCCATAAAAGGGGAATATTGTGAAAAGCTCCAGATATATCGTGTTAGTCAACAGAATTTAGCTTTGTTTCATCAGTTGGTTTTTTTTTTTAGAGACAGTCTCTAAAAAAATAAAGATAAAGAGTCTCACTTTATTCCCCTTGGTAGAGTGCCGTGGCGTCACACAGCTCACTGCAATCTCCAGCTCCTGGGCTTAGGCAATTCACTTGCCTCAACCTCCCAAGTAGCTGGGACTACAGGCACCCGCCACAACGCCTGGCTATTTTTTTGTTGCAGTTTGTCCAGGGCCAGGTTTGAACCCGCCACCCTTGGTATATGGGGCCAGCGCCCTACTCACTGAGCTACAGGCACTGCCCCATCATTTGTTTTTATCTGAATGAAATCTGCACAAGACGAACTTGTACGTGCTAACAACACGTTTTAACAATAGTTCTCGTTTTTGGCTATGCATTAGATGCTAGAGGAGATTTCTTTTTTTTCTTAAGAGATAGAGTCTAACTATGTGGCCCTCTATTGTGGTGTCACAGCTCACAGCAACCTCCAGCTCTTGGGTTTAGGCAATTCTCTTGCCTCAGCCTCTGAAGTACCTGGGACTACAGGCGCCCGCCACAACGCCTGGCTATTTTTTTGGTGCAGTTTGGCAGGGGCCAGGTTCGAACCTGCCTCCTTCAATATATGGGGCGGGCACCCTACCCACTGAACCACAGGTGCAGCCCTACTAGAGAAGGTGCCTAAAAGCACTGAGATCTGTGTCCCAACACCACAGGTTCAGATGTGACTAATTCGGAGTGTGAATGGGGCACTGGGGCTTTTTAAAGGCTCCCAAGTCATTTCAATGTGCTGCCACTCTTGAGGCTTGAGCTAGCATTAAACCAGCACTTGCTGATACTGAGCATTGCCTCACGGTAAAGCACTAATCCTCTCAACTCGACACAGCAAATGCTCCTATTTTATCTATGAAGAATTGAGACTCAGATAAATAATTCTCACAGAGAGATTTGCATTTGGTCCCCTGTCTTCGAAGCCCAAGTTAATAGCCACCAGGTAACGCCACGAAGGCCCGGGATCTGCCCACGATTTGCACAGCGCTCACTGCCTCCTCTCAGTCACACCCACCGTATCTCTGATTTTTAGCATCACCTGCGCACTGTGGGCCAACAGTCATCCCGCTTGGTTTGTAAATGTTGGTAAGTCGGTCAACAGAGTTCAAAAGCACAGGCCAGCTAAGAGTTAGAGATGGAAAAGTGTTCAGCTATTTCACCAGCAGAGGCCCAAATATCACAGAAGCAGATTTCTCCAAGTATCTCCCATGTTTCTTGGACCCTACGTGCTGGTCACCTTTGCCTGTTACCTGATTCCTTGTTCAATCACATTGACAGATGGATCAATGGAAGAAACCACTCGGAATCACTCAATGTCACTGTAAATGCACTTGGCAGGACAGGGCAGGGAGGGAATCAATGGTAAATGAGATTGAATGACAATGACAGACGGAAGCCTTCTCAGAGAGACTCAGAACCAGGAGGCAATTGATTAAAGCCCACCCCTGGCAAACAGCTGAGGGTGGAGGCCGCGCCGCCTGACAGGGTGTTCCCATTACTTCACCTTTAAGCATCTGAGTCTCCTGAGGGTACACTCTCTTCCCATTCATTGTTTAACCCAGAATACAGCCAGGGATATTTTATGTACTCCGTCACATTCAGGAAAACTTCTCTTGGAGGCTCTTCTCGGGAGGTTCTCTTCGAATAGCTAACTCTGCCTTTATACCCCCTAATGAAACTAAATTAAAAATTCGCTAAAAGACAAAGGGCTGCATCTGAAACCTCAGGGCAGTCAGGCTGCAGGTGAGTCCCTGAGTCACTCAGGCTTCCTTCTCACCAACATCCAGAGAGAGAGGGAGGCCTCCAGCCCGTTGGAATACCGAATCCACAGACATTCTTTAACAGTGTTCTTTAGTGAAAGCAGTAATTTAGTGCCACGGACTTCGTTTTCTTGTTAGGAAAGGATGGCCAGCTATCATCTGGTCACATTTTAGTCCTGCAAGGTTGAGCAGGCCACTTAAACTTTCTAAGCCTCAGCTTTCTTGCATAAGTTGAGGATAAAATAACTTTCTCACAGGGCTGTTGGAAGGAGTAGTGTTCTAGAAGGTCTTGGTAACACACTTGCCACGGTGAAGTTCAGCGGGCTGTCTCCCATCACTGGTGAGAATCCTCTCCTGTAGTTAAATTAAAAATCACTCCTGCTCGTCAACCCAAAGCAGGCAACACAGAGACACCCAGTGGAGAAGCAGCCTGGACACCAATCGATGCTGACTATTTAAAGTACCCACCCCAGTGACTTGCCCTTCACTTTGGACTCCGTTTGAAAGCACTTTGTTTTCTCATGCGTAAGCCACGTGTCCCTGTGTCCAAAATCACAACAGCTTCCCATGGATCATGTTCTGAAACATAGGTCCACTTGTAGGACCCATTTCAAAAATAAATCCTACATATGCTACACATTTAAAAAAAAAAAATTACATGAGACGATTCCAAACATACCATCAAAAATTGGTAAAAATCCATTTAGCCATTTTTCACATGCTGTGACAATTTTCAAAGACACAATTGTGTAGTTATTCTGTTAATTTTAACAGGCCTTGCTTGAGTCTGCTTTGCTGGACATTGTGATATGTGTTAGAAACGCAAGAAGATGAGTTTTCTCCCCCCAGTACTCCCATAGTGGGGAACTCTTAGAAAAAGATAATTTTGTGTACTGTGGTATATTCTAGACCCATGTTTGTCCAGAATGCTATTGGAGCAATTTGGTGGGCAAAAATTAGGACAGATTAACTAATCCAATTAAAACTGGATTTATAATATTTGACTGACCTAGTTTTTGAATCCTATACTGAATCTAAGCACAACCTAAAAAATAGTCGAGCACAACTATATTGTGATGAAGTCATCCCCTTAAAACAGGTCAAGCATTTCTTTGCCATTTTTCATTCATTCATTCTATAATAATACTGAGGATCCACTAGCTGCCAGGCACTGGGCTAAGAATTGAAGGTGAAGAGAAACAGAGCATATCCCTTGCTTGGGGAACTCACTGTGAAAGCCTAGCATCAAAACTGGAGTGTAGGGCGGCGCCTGTGGCTCAGTGAGTAGGATGCCGGCCCCATATACTGAGGGTGGTGGGTTCAAACCTGGCCCCGGCCGAACTGCAACAAAAAAATAGCCGGGCATTGTGGCAGGCGCCTGTAGTCCCGGCTACTCAGGAGGCTGAGGCAAGACAATCGCCTAAGCCCAGGAGTTGGAGGCTGCTGTGAGCTGTGTGACACCATGGCACTCTACCAAGGGTGATAAAGTGACACTCTGTCTCTACAAAAAAAACTGGAGTGTAGTAACTTTCATCTTATATGGTAAGTCAAATAGCAGAGAAATGTACAAAGCATGTAAATAGGGGCAAAGAATTTTAAGATTAGTCTTCTTTGGTTGGTCAGAAAAAGCACTGCTAAGACAGAAACAAAAGGAGGGGGAAAATCAGGGAGGGGGCACAGGGACAAGCATAGTGAAAAGCCTAGAGACAGCCATGCAGCACCCCCAGGAAATAGGAGCCCCCACTCAGCAAAGGGATTTTCTTTCACTCACCTGATACACATGTAGCACTTTCCCCTTTTGTAAGTTTAGAACATTATGTCTCTTCCACAAATCTTAGAAAACTATTCGAGACACTAAAACGCATGAGATGCTATCCCTGTCTTCTGACCCAATGGGTACATTACATGGGTACATTACACAATTTCTGATTGAAAATATGTAAAAGCAAACTATGTAACCAAAATGTGTGTAGTCCTGTAATATTCTGAAATTTAAAAAAAAAAAAATTTAAAAGAAATGCATGGGCCGGGCATGGTGGCTCATTCCTGTAATCCCTGATTAAAAAAATAATAATGTGGAGTAAAACATAAACTTCACAATAATTTTGTAGGTCAAACATATGATTTGAAGGGAATTAATTACCCACTGAAGGTCATTTACAGCTTCACTTCCTGATTCTTTCATCCAGTCACTGGGAGAACTTGATTTTTCTCTGCTAATAAGATGGAAGTGTTCTCTTTAATTTTTTCTTTTTTGTTTTATTTTCTGTTTTAGTGATTTGCCTATATGTTTGGAAGACTTTTTCCATGAAAAGCAGAGGTTTTTTTTTTTTGTTTTTGTTTTTTTTGTTTTTTTTTTAAAGCAGAGGTTTTGGGCAGCTCTGACCCTATTCCCTTGGGGTCTAGAAAATTCATTTCACCCCTCTGTCCGGTCCACGAGCTGCGCAGTGCTGAGATGATCAGGTCAGAAGGAGGATTGCTTGGTTGGGTTAATGAGATTTGCAGTCTTGCACTGTGAATGAGCCTTCCGTAAAGGAATTTGCGACGAGAGTCACTCTAATGTTCGAGTCATTGCTCTGCTCTCCAGTGATGGCTCTGGATGACAAGCGAAGGGCAGAAGTGAAGGACTTACAACTCAGCACATTACTGACAACCAAAGGCAAATCTTCACAAAACTTAACCCCTTTGGAATGGTCTCTGTGCCAAGAAACCAGCAAAGATTCCTGGACAACGCAATGGAAAGCTGACCCAAGAAGCCAGTCCCTAACTTTGCCATTCTTGACTCTTCTTTTTTATTCTTTCTTTACATACAATTTATCAACAAATCCTGATAGCTCTAATAAAAATTATTATAAAATTTATATCTGGCATCCAAGTACTTCTCACTGTAGCTGATTTCAGAGCCTCCAAACAAAGCTTCTGTTTCTACTCTTTCCCTTCATAGACTACTTTCAACACAGCCAGAAAATAGGCTTGTAAAACATGAGTCAGATCATATTTCTCTGACAAACATCTTTCAGTAGCTTTCTATATCTATATGTTTTTATGTCTCTTCAAAGATATTAATGGCAGCTTTTGTTTGCTTGATTTTTTTAATGTTTTGTTCTTCCTGCATGTTCTGTTCATTCTAAATCTCCCACTTTGTTGTTGATTGACTGCCCAACCTCCTTGCTGTGTTTTAGAGGCTTTCTCAAATGTTGATGACCCTTGCCAGCCTACATTTTCTTGATTGGGACACAGAAGTGCAGAGTGGAGGTTCTGGGTCTAAGAGTGAGATTGACATGTATCAGCCTGCGTGATCTGGGGACCAGCTGCCTTTCCTAGAGAGATACTCAAAGGCATAGATCTAGGGGCCAGCTGCCTTTCCTGGGGGAGATACTCAAAGTCAGAGATCTAGGGGCCAGGTGCCTTTCCTAGAGAGATACTCAAAGGCAGAGATCTAGGGGCAACTGCCTTTCCTAGAGAGATACTCAAAGTCAGAGATCTAGGGGCCAGCTGCCTTTCCTGGGGAGATACTCAAAGGCAGAGATCGAGGGCCCAGCTGCCTTTCCCAGAGAAATACTCAAAGGTAGAGATCTAGGGGCAACTGCCTTTCCTGGGGAGATACTCAAAGTCTGAAATCTAGGGGCCAGCTGCCTTTCCTAGAGAGATACTCAAAGGCAGAGATCTAGGGGCCAGCTGCCTTTCCCAGTGGAGATACTCAAAGGCAGAGATCTAGGGGCCAGCTGCCTTTCTCAGGGAAGATACTCAAAGTCAGGAGCTGCTGGTCTTTCCCATGTAGTGGTGTCAGTTTCCCAAAGAAAACTTCTCTCACCTCTTTCCTGAGATGCACCATCCTAGCTGCTAAACCCTGGAACTGGGCGCTGTTCACTGAGAACACTCACTCAGAGCCCCCGTCTCTGTCCCAGGCCTCAGTGTCCCAACTTCTCAGCGCCCATCATTTCCTCTAGTTCATCTAGTTCTGTCCCAGAAATCACTAGCTTATTCTAGGTAGGGAGTAAACACCCGGGGATCCAAATGATCCTTTAAAAGACTTTCAAATAAATCCCCAGCATTCACACAAACTTGATTCTCACCTGTCTCAGTGCTTGGAGCTTCCAATCCTACAGCTACACAAGTTCCTGGGGTAAATTGAAGTGTTTCCTACTGATGCCTCAGGCTGCAGGCACTTAACTGTAATTTTCCTCTGTGCCATGGATTTACTTATCATTTTTCCACTTATCAAAGAGTTTCATTAATGGTGGTGTTTGGGTTTTGTCTTTCGTTCACTTGTTTGGGGGTAATTTTTGAGAAGGAAAAAGTGAAAAGGTCTTTATTCTACCATTTTGGAATTGTTTATCTTCTACGGTGAATTATAATAGCAAAGAAAAAGGATTTTGGTTGTAATTTTTATCTAGTCAAATCTCTATCTGCTTTGGCTTCTTCTGTTGTTTAATTCCTTTGGCTTAGGAGTTTTTGAGTGGCCAAATATGTCAAGCACGGTTTAGACACAGTGGGACAGCAGCGAGCCAGACAGACATAGCCTCCCCACTCATGTATGTTATAACACAATGAGGAGCCAGTCACCAACCTGTAGTTATACATGTGAGTATTGTTATGAAAGAGGAAGTTCAGAATGCTGTGGAAATGTACTAAAAAGGTAAAAAGTACTTACCAACACAAAATGTGCAGTAGTCCTCATTTATCCTAGGGGATGTATGCTAAGACCCCCAATGGATACCTGACATTGTAGGTAGTACCAAACATTATATATACAATGGATTTTTTCCTATAGATTCAGACCTATAGTAAAGCTTAATTTTTAAGTTAGACACAGCAAGAGATTACCAACAATAACCAATCCTAAAATAGAAGAATGGGAGCAACAGGCCAGCTTCACTGCTCTTGGCCTTCAGAGCCAGCACTAAGTAAATAAGAACACAAGCTCTGTGAGATCACAACAGTTGATCTGATAACTGAGCTGTGATGACTGGGGTGTAGCAAAGTCAGCCCAGAAAGCTGGACAAAGGGGTGACTCCCATCCCAGGTGGGAAGGAGCAGAACAGTGAGAGATTTCATCCTGATACTCAGATCTCTTGCGTGCTACTCAGAATTATGCATTACCATGCCATTTAAAACTTATGAATTGTTTATTTCCCGAATTTTCCAGAAATAAACGAAAAAATATTTGGATAAAAGTTGCCTCTGAGTTATCTATTCTATATCCCTGATATATCCAGCTATTCTTGCCCTGTTATCACAAGGTGTAAATGGTTTGGGCTTTAGAATATCTCCTCATGCCAACAGAATATGTTTCCTCAAAGCACTCTTCCACTCAATTTTGAATTGAATTAGAAAATCCTGATTTGAAATATATACACATGAATTTTCATTCTGTCACCAGAAGATCTTGAGTCTAGATATAAAGTAGAATTCTGTCACAGTCTGTTTGATTACAAAAAATGTAGAAATCCATACAAGTCAACAAATTGTCTCCAGTTTAGATAGCAGCAACAACGGCAAATGCCCAGTCGTCATTTCCACTCTGCCAAGTGCCCCATGTGCATCAATTAATGTAACTGTCCTCTTTCTGCTTGCCCGTCCTTCACAGAGTCTAGTCAACTTCATCCACAGAAGTTAAGTACTTTAATTGTATCCATTTTTCAGTAAAACACCGGGTTAGCAGGTTAATTCAACTACTTAAGGTCACATGACCAAGGAGAAAATAGAGCCTGAAGGTTTTGCTTTTTTAATGTTTAGCTAATAGCTAATGACTATTAATTGCCCATAGTTTGCACTCCCAGAACAACATGCACATAGTTCTACACCCGTCCTTGCGATACTTGCTTCTGACTGCGTGTTTGTCCTCTCCATAGCCATACCCGAGAAGACAGCACTTCTTATTCATGCTTGTGTCCCAGTACCTAACTCAGTGATTTGAACTTCCATGGCAAAAAGTAAATGCTTGTTGATCAAATTAACTATTTAACTTTGCTTAGACAGTACCAGAAGGATGAAAATATGGGAATGGCAGTCAGGAGCAGACATACTGAACAGCAAGAGCAAACAAAAGTTAATAACTTCTGCACACTATTACCTCACATGGAAGTGATTTGCTCAACAACAGCAATTCTCGCTCCAGCCTCACCTCCATATTATTTGATAGAAATTAAGGAATGAATATGAATCTTAGAAGGAGAGGTCAAAGACTGAGGTCAATACATATGTAGTGACCAAACTCCAAAAGCACAGGGACCCCTGCATTGTGATAACTCAGCTCTAACTAACACTGGGAATGTTCCATGATTGACAGCTGTAGACTTGGAGTTTATCTAAGTTTAAATCCTGGGTAATGATATTCCCTTCATGAATTACCTGTGGCTTTTGACAAAATTTCCATCACCTACTTTATCCCTTCTTCAGGACCACCAATTCTCCTATTCTTAAAGCCAATTATCAGTTTCAATATGATAGGAAATCTTCATCAGCTCAATAAATATTTGAGAAGAAACCCAAAGTTGACATCATATTTATTTATTTCTAAAAATATTTTTCCATTCAGTTCAGAGCAAAAGAACATTCTAATAAGGTGCTTTCTGGAAGAGATTTCAACCTCTCATGCTACAAAGAAATGAAATTATTTATTTCTTATATATTGATAGTGCACTGGGCATTTACTATGTGCACTGAGCATTTACTATGTGCCAAAGAGGGATACCTATGTAAATATTACAATGCCCCAGGACAGAGGGTTTATAATCTACTGAGAAATGGAAACACAAAAATGCTTTTGGGGTTATTTACATAGACTTGGTTGGAAGGATAAAGCCTTCACAGAAAAGATGTGTATAAAGGGTGGGCTAAAAATTTGGTTAACACACTCAAGGTGAAAATTTTTTACTGGATATGTTCTAGTACCTAGATACTACCTTAATATACCAATCACTAATTTTTATGGAACAAATTCCATGTCCCTCATAATGGGCTAAGGACTTTATCTCATTCAATACTGGACTCCCTATGAACAATATTTTGATTCACTTAACAAATGTCTTTGGAATACATATCATGAGCTAAATACTGTTATCACAAGTAATACTGCTCTCCCAAATGAAGTCAAAGCTTAGAGAATCAGTAAAGCTTGGATATGAACCCTTACAATCTGACTTTATAGCAGCACCCAATGTTACCTGCCACAGTGAAGTATCAAATTGTTTTTCAGTATTTGACATCTGGCTAATCTTAATTGAAGGCTACTATAAATGCAAAATACACACTAGATGGTGAAGACTCAGCATTTTTTAAAATATCAAATATCTCTAATAATTTCTGATGTTACTAACATGTTACAATGATACCAATTTGCATGTATTGGTTTAAGTAAATGTATTAGAGTAGCCCCCCACTTATCTGTTAGGGAATAGACTAAGTGGATGCCTGAAACTACAAGATTCCATTGGACGCCTGAAACCATAGATAGCACAGTCACTGAGCCCTGTGCACTATATGTACCATGTTTCCCTTTCACGAACCAGTACAAAGAATAAAAAATCAGAGGGAGAATGATGGAGAACTGAGAAAATAAATCACACAAGAGATACAGATTGCATAAAAGATAAAGAGATGGGATTGGAAGGTCTGGCACAGCTGATGACTGCAGCCAGAACTGAAGTATGTGAATAGCTTTATTTATACAGTACCTAAACAAGGTTGCTTATACTAACAATGTTGCAAATTAGCAAAGAAAGTGAGTGGAAATACTTTCATCTTACAAGGTTGAGAGAAAGTAATAGTACATGGTATAAAGATTAACTTTAAGGAGAGAAGGCTATGTGTTTTTTGGAAAAGATAGAAGAGTATACAGAAGCCATGTAGCTTCTGGCAGAGGGAGCAAGGAGAAAGAACTATTGTTTCAGGAAGGGAGGAGAAGAAGTTGAGGGCCATTGCTTGAAAGCACCTCCCAGGCTGTGGGGGTCTTGGCACCTCACAATCTGCACTCCACATTTCCCTATACATACATACTTATGACAAAGTTTAATTTATATATTAGGCTAAGTAAGATATTAACAATAACAATAATGAAACAGAACAATTTTAACAATACACTGTTATTGTGATCTCTCCCTTTCAAAATGTTTTTGGTCCATGGTTGCTCACAGGTGACTGAAACCACAGAAATAGAAACCATGGATAAGGACAGAGGATGGCATTAAGTTAGTTTCACTTCGTCTGTTTGTCTGGTTTTGATTTTTACTAATGTGACTACTAGAAAATCTAAAATTATAAATGCAGCTTCAGAGGTGGCAAGCATGAATACAGAGATGCCCTCAAGGTGATTGATTGCAGCCTAGGGAAGGATATGGGACTGGGCAAAGCAGAACAGTCCAGGTCAGTATGTTGTCAAAGCGGGTGCATAAATACTGTTCCTTAATTTTTAATTTTTAACTATTATGAGTGTACAGTAGTTGTTTATCTTGACAGTAAAAGTGATGGTTTGATTCAGGCTTACAATGTGCCTTAATCAAATCATGATAGTTGACATCCATCACCTCAAGCATTTATCATTTCTTTGTGTTAGAAACATCCCAATGCCTCTCTTTTAGTTGTTTTAGAGTATATCCTAATTTGTTGTTGATTATAGTCACTTTGTCCTGCTATCAAATATTATTCCTTCTGTCAGACTATTGTACTGTATTTTTGTACCCATCAACCATCCCCATTTTATACTCCATAAGCTGTCTTTCCCAGCCTCTGGAAACCATCATTCTACTCTCTGTCAACATAAGATCAATTGTTTTAATATGTAAATACTGTTATTTAAGAGCTCACAGGAAACAGAAATCTCTTCTAAGATAATTGAATATCTACTGCATTGGTTACAATTGAATTTTCACAGAATTCCAAGTTTTACTATTTTCTCTAACCCATAGACTATCACAGAAATATGAAGAACCCCTGGATCTCAAAGGAAAACCTCTGATTAAGTAAATATATTAGAGTAGCCCCCCACTTATCTGTTAGGGAATAGACTAAGTGGATGCCTGAAACTATAAGACTCCATTGGATGCCTGAAACCACAGATAGCACAGTCACTACCCCATCAGCTACCTGCATAGAGATTGAGCACAGAATGGACTAACTAAAGTCACAGCAACTCCAGAACTGTTAGTTCAGATCCACTAATCACGAGCATATTTCCTTCATCTGGCAAACATTTCTTAAGTGACTAAGATATTGGATTACGATAATAGTTACCTTACGGGGTCCCTTTTCCTTCTCTACTCACACATTACAGAAAATAGCATTAGGCAGAAAACTGACCAAGAGGTAACAAATTGGGTATAAGAGGGGAAAAGCACAAACTGGGAAGTACCCTTTGAATTATGTAAATTAATTACATTAGCATTGATCCATTGGAACTCCACTGGTTTTTCATTTTGGTTAACTTGAAGAATTTAAATCTATTTTATGAACCAGCAGGATGTTTTGGAAGATAAACAAAACTGTCTGCAGTTTAGATTTCTCCTGACTTCGTCCAGCTCCGATTTCACATTTACCTCATTCTCTCGATTGTTATGGACTACTTACTCTTTGACAACTCAAAGAACCAGATGTGTTTCAAACCAAGAAGCCAAATTCTTCTCCTGAGAATTCTCTTCCACGGGAATTCCTATAAAAGGTGCTATAAAAAGCGAATCTTCCTGGCAGCATATTGAAGGTGAACTCTTGGCTCTGAATGGCATCAAGTTACCTGGAGACTGTTCAGCGTTCATGGTACCGGAGCTATAACTTTCAAATGCAAATATGATACGAGCAAGACCACTTGAGACATGAGAACATATTGAGATGTCATTGTAATTACACGGGACGCAGACCTGGCCAGCAAGCCGGGTCTAGGTACGTGCAGCATGGGTTTACTGCAAGTTAGTTCATCTTTCTAGCCAACCATACAAACACCTTCCTGGAATTGTAAACACAGACAACAAATCCCTCAGTGTTTACCCCAGGCATGCCATTGACTTAGTTCTTACAGCAGTACTAATTTAAAATTACTAATTTCTATTTTAAAACTTAGGAAACTGAGGCACAGAGTGGCTAAAAACTGACACAGTGATTAGCAACTAGGATCAGAGTTAAGTCACTTGTCAGAGACAGACTTCTCCGAACCCACGTCCACATTCCCAAGTTCCATGACACACTTCCTACCACACAATATTTTGTTTTAACAATGTGCAAATGCATCACATCTCTCTCTCGTTCTTCAAATTACTTGATAGAACTGAACAAATCAAACGTGGGGGTAAGCACATTTTGTCATCTGTAAAATGAGTTAATAGTGCTATAGTAACATCTGCTTGTTAAGGGTTGTATGCGTTTTTGTGAACAAATTATATATTTTACGTTGTCTAATTCCTCCTGACTTCATTCTAAAGAGGATTTGAAACGACCTGGGAAGTTAGGCCCTCTATCTTCCATCCACAAATGTGGTGCTGGCCCCTGAGTTTGCTGGAACAAATTAGTAGATCTGAAAACACTAGTTATTGCTATGGCCACTGTGACTTTGCAAGAGAACACTGGTAATGAAAAAGAGTTACAGAATCTGGGACCTTGCTTTATTTCTTCTCTTAACCCACAAAAAGGTATACTAAAGGCAAATAAAACATTCATCCTCTTGTTTCTTTCCATTACCTACAACCTTGGGATGCACTTCTCTTAATTAATTCATCATGTTCCTTGTACTCACAGCTTCAAGAATCCAAGAAAGATGGTGGCACCCATCTTCCAAGAACCTATTACCTGCAAGAATGTTCCTGGAGAGGAGTGGTCAGTTTGGGAGATACGTAATAGCAGTCCCCAAGCTCTCGTTTTCTGGATAGCTCCATTCTGTGAGTAAGGTCAGAGAGGGAAGTGAAGCCCTCGCAGGTAAATATTGAACCAGGTGTTTAAACACCACCAGACGCTGCACGTACACAGCAGCTGCTAGAAGGAAAGTGGGAGCTCAGCACCTGGCAATAACTCCAATTGCGGCTTCCTGACGAGAGATGGTGGGAGAAGGAAAATCAAACATCCAGGGTGTGTGGCCAGCCCTCCATGTCTGCAGACATCAATGTTTCCTTGGAAATGGAAAAGGATTCTCCAGAGAGTGTTAGAAAATGGAAGAACATGTAAAGTGAAAGTGTGATTCTTCTGAAACAGGAAGTGGGCGTGGAGAGGATCTGGACTCTTTTCTGCAATTCTGACCTAATTGTTTGATGGTCCAGAGATGTCATCTGGGGAACTTTGTGTTGACGAGGCTTAGATTTTTGTTTTTCAAAGTATGTGCCCATGTCACACACATAGGAGAGAAGAAGAAGAAGTTAGCACTGATCAAGTGCCTAATCGCACCCTGTGACAGTGCCCCATGTCACCTGCTATCTCGTTGGTTCCCACTGTGTCATTTGATTCTCACAGAAGCCTCATAGTTACTCCCAATTGACAAAGGGGGAAACTGAGAATCAGTTGTGCTCGCTTCATGTGTAGCTCATAAATGACCAAATCAAGATTCAAATTCAAATCTCTGTTATTCCAAAACGCATATATTTTCCTACTTGACCATAATTTAACATTGCCTCAGCGGTGGCCTTTTCTAATCAAAGGTTACCAATTCCCACCCATTCATCATGAAATAGGTCACACCAAAATTGAACTCAGCAGTTAGGCTTGAAACCCATTAACCCATGAGTTCTGGTCACCTAAAGGTTTCTACTGGTGCGACTAAAGTCTCTATTTATTTTATTTATTTCTACCTAAATAGGATTTAAAGTGGAAGTTTTTATACATAAGCTTTATGTGGACACAGAAGATTCATGCTTGAATGGGTTGTAGAAAGCAAAAGGTCCAAATTTCTTCATTGTACAGATTAGAAAACTGAGGTACTAAAAGGTTAAGAGGATTTGCTTAAGGTCATATAGTTAGTAGAAAAGATGAGAAGAAAGCCCAGGTGCATCTATCTCAGGATACTAAAGATCATAGTGCTGTCAGCTGAGCCATAGAAATAAAACACATACCTAAATAGTTCAGTCGATGTTATGTTTACTGCTTCCCTGGGATATCACTTAGTCCCAGTGAAAATAGCCCACATCACAAATTCCCGAAACTGCAGATGCCAGCATAGGTGTGGAGAGAAGGTAACACTTTGACACCGATGGTGGGACTGCAAATTAATTCAGCCTCCAGAGAAAGAAGTATGAATAATGAAGATCCACAAAGAGCTAAAGTAACCTTCCATTTGATCCCACAATCCTATTACTAGGTACTCACCCAGAAGAAAAAGAATCATTTTACCATAAGGGCATTTTCACTAGGATGTTCATCACAATTGCCAAGACATGGAATCAACCCAAGTGCCCATCAACCCATGAATGGATTAACAAGCTATGGTATATGTATATCATGGAATACTATTCAGCCTTAAAAAAGATGGAGAGTTTACATCTTTTGTATTAACTTGGATGGAGCTGAAACACATTCTTCTTAGTAAAGTATCACAAGAATGAAGAAGAAAGTAACCAATGTACTCAAATACTAATATGAAAGCAATAGATAAACAACCTCATGCCCATAGAAAAACACTGTTAAATTCAAGTAGTATTAGGGGGAGGAGAGAGAAAGAAGGAAAGGAGGAGAGAGAGGATTGGTGTGCTCTCACCTAATGGGCACAATGTTGAGTTATACAGCACACCCCATGGATGAGGGGCTGAACTACACCTTGAACTTGACCTAACAAACTCAAACAATGTAACCTAATCATTTGTACCCTCATAATAATCTAAATTAAAAAAAAAATAAAAGCTAAATGGATGGCAAGATTAAGGAGGCACGTAAAATAGTAGGTAAATGTGCAGAATGTAAAACAATGCTCTGGATTTAAAGCTCAGTTTCACTTGCTTCGTGACCTTGAAAAATGTATTCAACCCTTGAAAGTTCGGTTTCCTTATCTATCTGTGGGAATATTAATCCCCACCTGAATTACTTTGAGTACTTAACAAAATGACCAAAAATATTAATCCCCACCTGAATTATTTTGAGTACTTAACAAAATGACCAAAGCAACCTGGTATACAGTAGCCATCCAATAAGCATCAAACATTTCCCCATGCTTCTTACGAATTTGAGAAAGGAACAAAAACCTGTAACAGCACTGTTGCAGTGATTATTAACTCATTTTTGTCATAATACTTAAATTCTAGAATTATGGGTGCAAACCTGAAAGAAACAAAAATCTCAAAGCAATATTAGGCCTATAAGCAAAAACTACAACCCAGTCACTACTGTAGCATAAAGATACTCACATAAGTACATCTGTAGTTGCCACACTCTTTATTCACACTCTGTCATCAGCCCATTAGCATAATGTCTCAGGATGAGAGAACAGTTTTCTGACCTAGCTGTGCTCCCGCCACACTCCCAAGGCCCAGGCCCTCCTGACCCAGTTTGCGTTGGTTTGGAGTCATACTCTGACGCTTCTCTCCTGCAACGAATTACACTCAGCCTTATAGCATACCCCTGAAACAGTAAATATACACTCAGTCGTGGCCAAAACAAATATGCATTAATTAAAATGTGGTGGCTCACCCACCAAAGCAGCCAGGCACACGGCTATGACCAAGGCACCTGGTGTGTAGGTGATGCCCAAATTCAACCTCTTATTGGGCTCCAGATGGATCAAGCGGGGGAGACATTTGTAGATGCCTGCTCTTCTGTCCCCAAATCCTGAAGTCTGTCTGAGTCCTGGCTACCCAGGCTGTAGTCCAGGGCATGCACCACTTTTGAACACCCTACTTCCTTTCTTTTTTTTGCAGTTTTTGGCCGGGGCCGGGTTTGAACCTGCCACCTCCAGTATATGGGGCCGGCGCCCTACTCCTTTGAGCCACAGGCACCTCCCTACTTCCTTTTGGAGTGAATGAGAATTTGTTATATGATTAATAAGTATTATAAAAATAAAGGTTTTAAGAATACATTTTAGGAAATAAGATTTAAGGGTTTTTTTTTTCTCATATGGATTATGTTTTCAATTTAACACCATCTTCTTCCATCAGAACCACTGTATTTGACTCATAGAAAGTGGCAGCTCACTCTTTCCACTCTTAAGATTTTAGTTCAAAACTCTCAGGGCTGATAATGACAAGCAATTGCCTCCAACTCTGTGTGCTCTGTCTGTTGGTTTTAGTTGAGTGTGTATTGAACAAATATTCATTGTCACCAAGCTAACTCCACTAGATCTTCCTGACGTTTTCAGCAGGGAGAATAAAGAGAAAGTGAAAGAAAAAGAGAGAGGGGGGAAAACAAGGAAGGAGGGAAGAGGGAAGGGAAAACGTAAATTCATTCCATGCAAAGACTCACAAGATGCTGAATGTCATCAGGAAGGATATTAGATACAACTTGGACAGCGTGACCTCCTCGCTTTATAGGAACGTAATTTGTTCCCTATCTGTGTCACCTCTGCCCATCCACTTGGGGGCGCTGGGCTCCATCCTCAGAAACTGCCTTCCAGGCAAGTCTCTCTGAACTCTCTAATCTTATTTCTTAGTTCTAGTTATTGGGCTTCTTTCTCCTTCCTATGATCAAGTCGCACCCTTGTCTTCTAATCTTAGAAGTTGTTACTTTTCATAATTAAGCCCCTGCCACATTGCCATCCAATATACCATTTCTTTCAAGGAAAAAAACATTAAGCCATTGTGAACTAAATATCATATAAACCAAACCTTCACGCTTTATTTTAATCCTTGGAAAATCCATTTAAGACAGGTGTAGTTTTCCTCACATTATAAGTAAGGAAAGTGAGGGGTAACTCACCTAAGCTATAGGAAGTGTCAAGTAGTAAAATAGATTTTTATATATTTTTAACCACAGAAGCTATTTTTTAAATGAAATCCTTTAATGCCTCCCTTATTCTTAGCTTTCAGGCACTTATAATGTAACAGTGTAGAAAGACAAGGAAATAAATGGCGTAAGAACATTAGCAGAGAAGGAGGAGAGTCATTCTTCCTGGGAAGACTGCGGGTGGCTTATTTACATGATGAGTCTGGAAAGGAGAGGAAAAGGAAGAGTGAGCATGGACTTTCAGAAAAATGGAAATGTGTGAATGATCAGCAATGGCTTGCAATCAGAATTAAAGAGTTTGGTCGGAGTGTGGTAATAGAAGAAACTAAAACATTTTTTAGATTACAGGAAGATTTAAATGCAAACTACAAACTCTGAACTGTTTCCCTTCCACAAAGCACATACTTGGACAAGTATGCTTTCAATAAAAAATTATTATATCTTTGCTCACAGTTTGGAACATGGATGAGAGCAGAAACAAAGCAGAAATAGGGAGATGATAATGCCTGATCCTGTTCTGCTGTGGCAGGGTAGAAGGGAAACAGTTCAGAGATAAGATTTAAATTCTATAATTGGTAGCCAGTTGGGTTCTGAAGATTGAGAGTGAAGGATTATTTGAAGATTCCAGTTTAAGCAATCGTTCCCCAAAATGTCATTGTCCTCAAACTAAGGGATACATCTTGAAGCATTCGTTAAAAAAGTAAAATTAGAACAATGTGAGAAAGTGCCGCATAACCACATGACGTGCTCATGAAATGTATACGCTTCTGAGGAGAGAGTCTAAAACAGCGCTTCTCAAGTTTTAATGTGCATTTAAATCACTTGGAAATCTCATTAAAATGTGTATTCCGGGTTGAGGAGTTCTGGTGTAAGGCCCAGGAACCTGCATAGCTCACAAGCTCCCAGAGACAGATGCACATTTTGAGCAGCAAGGACATAAAATGTCACAAGAAGATCTTTCACGTTTAGACGGATGGTAAATGTCCGATAGATCAGTAAAGAACAAGGGAATGGAGGATTTGGAGGTGAAAAGGAACTTTGTGGTCTTTGAGGTGCTGCATGGAGTTATGCCTTCCACGACGTGTCCTGGGTGTGGCTTGGAGACACCACATGGACCTTGGATGTCTTTGCAGCTCTTCCTGGGAGGTCTTTGCAACGTCTGAGATAAAAAGCATGAGCCTGAGTAACTGCAGAGTTACTTCCATCAGCGCCAAGAACATTCACCTTCTGCAGAATGAAGGGTCCCTTGGCTTCTTCCATTGCCAAGACTCCAAGGCTCAAGGCAGAGATGGGGACGAAAACATTTAGCAGTCAGCTCCCTTAAAGAATGTTGAAAATGTACACCAGGGACCTGTGTCCAAAAATAAACAATTAGGGCTTGTGGAGTATTTAGAATAGTGGTTAAAACGCTATTCTCTCCTTCCAGCAACTGCCTGCTTGCTTTAACTGATCAGTGCTATTGTTATTTGGCTGTTTGTTTCTATTTTAATCTAGTTGCATAGTGAACTCTCAATAAAACTATGCTTAAAATGTCTGTTATATTCCACTTACTGTTGTTTCTATAAAATTAAAGACTCCAAATATTGAAGGGAACATTAAAAGTCTGCCAATGTTTCTATTCAGCTAACTAGTCATCTGCACTCTGCTTGAACACCTGAAATGCTGATCAGCTCACCACTACTCAGAGATCTCAGTACACTTCCAGAGAGCAACATAGGAAAATCCTCATTTTTGTTATCTCAAGCTGGCTTCATAACTATCTCAATACCCAGTCCTAGATGTACAGTATAAACACACATATACACACAAAAAAATAAAAACCCTTTCTCAAATAATAGTTCTTCAAATGTTGAAGACAAATTATATGGTGCCATTGAACCATCACTTGTCCAGGTCAAAAATCTTTTATTCTTTAGACTTCCTCATAGGAAATAAATTTGAATCTCTTCTCTATTCAATTACCTGTACTGTAAAAGAGTTCCAATTTTCCTCTAAAATTATGCTGTTCTCAGTCAAAGGTAAAACTCCATGTGGGTCTCTGAGCAGTTCAGATAAAAATGTGTTTATCACGTCTCTTACATCAGTTCATTTTTCTAGCTTAATGTATTCTGAGATCATATTCCAGAGGCAAAGGAGAGAAAAGATATGGGTCCAGAAAGAAATGGATCCAAGATTAGTAATCCAACTCCAACTCTTAAAAAAAATTGCTATTTTTCAATGCATATTACTAATTATATTAAAAATGAAACCAGATAAAAATTCTTAAATCCTTTTATAGATCATATTTTATTAGCATAATTATTTATTGTGAAATAGTAACAAAAATTTGCCATTATCTCTGTACCTTTACTTCTTTTAAATGTTTATTGATTCAGAGTTATTTGAGTTCTTTTTCTTTATGATTAAATCATAGCTGTGTGCATTAGTGCAATCATGGGGTACAATGTTCTGGCTTCATATACAATCTGAAATATTTTCATCCAACTGTTTGATATAACCTTCATGGGATTTTCTTGTTTATTGTATGAAAACATTTGTATTCTGCATTTAGTAAGTTTCACGTTCTAAGATGCACCGTAAGTGTGATCCCACTATTTACCTTCTCTCTACCCATCCTCCCCCTCCCCACACCTGCCTTGCCCATTTCCCCATATTCTTGTGCTATAGTTGGGTTTTAGCCTTCATATGAAAGCTATAAATTAGCTTCATAGTAGGGCTGAATATATTGGATACCTTTTCTTCCATTCTTGAGATACTTTGCTAAGAAAAATATGTTCCAGCTCCATCCATGTAAGCATGAAAGAGGTAAAGTCTCCATCTTTCTTTAAGGCTGCATAGTATTCCACGGTATACATGTGCCACAATTTATTAATCTATTCATGGGTTGATGAGCACTTGGGCTTCTTCCATGGCTTAGCAATTATGATTTGGGCTGCAATAAACATTCTGGTACAGATATCTTTGTTATAATGTGATTTTTGGTCTTTTGGATATATACCTAGTGTTTTATTTTATCTAAAAATGATTTGCATTGTTATCAAAGCACTGACTAGACAGAAAGAAAGGGC
>CAUYRH010148590.1:0-23638 GCA_963574655.1 Perodicticus potto | reverse complement strand
TGCCTTTCAATCCTATAATTCCTCTACTAGGTATATATCCAGAAGACCGAAAATCACATTATAACAAAGATATCTGTATCAGAATGTTTTTTGCAGCCCAATTCATAATTGCTAAGTCATGGAAGAAGCCCAAGTGCCCATGAATGGATTAATAAATTGTGGTACATGTATACCATGGAATACTATGCAGTCTTAAAGAAAGATAGAGACTTTACCTCTTTCATGTTTACATGGATGGAACTGGAACATATTCTTCTTAGCAAAGTATCTCAAGAATGGAAGAAAAAGTATCCAATGTACTCAACCCTAATATGAAGCTCATTTATACCTTTCATATGAAGGCTAAAACCCAATTATAGCACAAGAATATGGGGAAAAGGGCAAGGGAGGGGTTGAGAGGAGAGAGGATGGGTGGAGGGAAGGAGATTGGTGGGATCACACCTACGGTGCATCTTACAAGGGTACAGGTGAAACTTACTAAATGTAGAATGCCAATGTCTACATATAGTGATTATGAAAATGCCATGAAGGCTATGTCAAACAGTTCGATGAAAATATTTCAGATTGCATATGAACCAGTACATTGTGCCTCATGATTGCACTAATGTACACAATTATGATTTAATAAAAATTTAAAAAAAACAAAAAAGGCATAAATGGGACATTTCTTAAATGACAGAGGCTATCTACAACAAATGCACAGCCAGTATCATACTGACTGGAGTAAAACTGAAAGAATTTCCACCATTTTTTCCCACTATCACTACTGCTATTCAATACAGTTTTAGAAATTCTGGCCCATGTAATCAGGCAAGGGAAGGATATCATGGATATTCAAATGGGGACAGAGGAGGTCAAACTCTTGCTTTTTGCTGATGACATAATCTTATACTTAGAAAACCCCACAGACTCAACCAGAAGACTCCTGGAAGTGATTAAAGAATACACAAAAGTATCAGGATACAAAATCAATGTTCAAATCATTAGCCTTTGTATATACCAATAACAGCCAAACTGAGAATCAAATCAAAAACGCAATACTCTTCACAATAGCTTAAAAAAAAATGAAATACCTGAGAAATAAATTAAAAAGGACATGAAGGATCTCTACAGAGAGAACTATGTAACCCTAAGAAAAGAAATAGCTAAACATGTTAACAAATGGAAGACATACTATGCTTGTGGCTGGGAAGAATCAACATTGTTAAAATATCCATACCCTACTCAAAGCAATTCCCATCAAAGCACCAATATCATACTTTGAAGAACTTGAAAAAATAGTACTTCATTTATATGGAACCAGAAAATACCCTGAATAGTCAATGCATTTCTATGAAATAAAAACAATCTAAGGCATCACATTACCAGATTTCAGGTTACACTATGAATTGAAAGTGATCAAACCAGCAATGGTATTGATACAAAAATATAGATCTAGACCTAGGGAATTGTATAGAGAACCTAGAGATAAAACAAGGCACATATTGGCTCGGTGCCTGTGGCTCAAAGGGCTAAGGCCCCAGCCACATACACCTGAGCTGGCGGGTTTGAATCCAGCCCGGGCCCACCAAACAACAATGATGGCTGCAACCAAAAAAATGGCCAGGTGTTGTGGCGGGCACCTGTAGTCCCAGCTACTTGGGAGGCGGAGCCAAGAGATTCGCTTGAGCCCAAGAGTTGGAGGTTGCTGTGAGCTGTGATGCCACTGCACTCTACCCAGGGTGACAGCTTGAAGCAATGTCTCAAAAAAAAAAAAAAAAAAAAAAACAAGCCACATATCACCATCTGATCTTCAATAAACCAAGCATAGTCTAGGGAAAAGAATCCCTATTTAATAAATGGTGCTGGGAGAACTGGTTAGCCACATATAGAAGACTGAACTGGACACACACCTCTCACCACTTCACTGGATAAAAGATTCAAATGTAAGACAGGACATAATAAAAATTCTAGAAGAAAGTGTGGGAAAAACTCTTGACAAAATCAGCCTGGGAAAAGATTTTATGAAGAAGACCCCCCTTGGCAATTGCAGCAACACACAAAAAATAAATAAATGGAATGTGTTCAAGCTAAACATCTTCTGCACAGCTAAGGATTCAGAATCTTAAGCAAACAGTGAGCCTTCAGAATGGGAGAAGATATTTGCATGCTATGAATCTGACAAAGGACTAATAACTAGAATCTACAGAGAATTCAAACTAATGAACAAGGAAAGAGCAAATCAACTAGAGACTTAAACAGAACCTTCCCTGAACAAGACAGACTAATGGCCAACATATATGAAAAAAATGCTCATTGTCTCTAATCATCAGAGAAACACCCTGAGATATCACCTAACTCCAGTGAGAATAGCCCACATCACAAAACCCCAAAGCTGCAGATGCTGGCATGGATGTGGGGAGAAGGGAAAATTTGTATACTGTTAATGGGATTGAAAACTAATACAGCCTCTATGGGAAGAAGTATGGAGAATCCTCAAAGATTTGAACCTGCAATCCTATTACTAGGTATCTACCCAGGGAAAAAAAATCACTAGACCATAAGGAAATTTCCACTAAAATATGTATTGCAGCTCAATTTGCAATCATCAAGATGTGGAATCAACCCAAGTACCCATCAAGGCATGAATAGATTAATAAACTGTGGTACATGTATACAATGGAATAGTATTCAGCCATAAAAAAGATGAGGACTTTACATCTTTTTTATTTACCTGAATGGAGTCGAGCATATTCTTCATAGTAAAGTATCGCAAGAATAGAAAAGCAAGTATCCAATGCACTCAATAGTAATATGAACCCAATAGATAAACAACTATATGCCAACAGAAGAGAAAAACACAATTAAAATCCATTGGGGGAGGGGGAGGGGTGAAAGGAGAGAGGGAAGGAGGGAGAGTAATTGGTAATCTCTCACCTAAGGTGAACAATATAAGAGTGTACAACACACACACTGGGAGAAGGGCTCAACTATAACTCAAACTTTACCTAAGAAACACAATGTAACCTAATCATTTATACCCTTCTATTAATCTGAAATTAAAAAAAGAGTGGATTGCTTTACTTTTTACTTCCAGGAACCTTAACAAATTCCCCCAGTGAAAAGAAAGGAAGAAGGAAGGAGAAGGACCAGGGAGGAGGAAGAGAAGAAGAGGAGGAAGAAGAGGAGGAGGAGAAGGAAAGGGGGAAGAAGAAACAAGCAGAGGGAGGGGAAAGGTCATCTTTTTCATAAACCCCAAGCCACCTCTAATAACAAAATCTTGCTGTTCAAAAGAAATTGCTTTACCAGAGCCTTATCTACCTGGGGTTTACTGTCCTTCTTCACCTAAGGGAAGAAATAAAAAGGCTGAGAAACACTTCTGGAGGTCACATTCCAGAGACTCAGGCCCACTGAAAGACAGACTTAATCATAACATCATAGAATATTCTTTCTCCCTTACACCTTCTAACCACAGCAATAAGGCACCAGTTCAAGAGTGAACTACAACTGATAGAGCTGCAATGCAGTCTCCAGCTGAAGAGGAATTCTTAGGAAAACCCAAGGACAACACATGAGAATAAAAAAAAAAACAGGGCACTACAGCAAACTGAGGTCTTTAACCCCTTATCCACAGTAAACATTAAACACATGACCCAGCTCCTAGCCAGAGTAAAATAAAATCTGTATCCTATGTCAGTCTTATTTTTTTTTTAGCATCCCTTGTAATCTTCTGGTGAAGACAGAGAGGACGTATTGGGTAATAGAAATTGAAGTAAATAGCCTTTAAGACCTATTAGAAATAACTTTTCACAGCTGATCATATGATAAGAGAATATTTAGTTTTTAAGAAACTGCCAAATTGCCTTCCAAAGTGTCTGTTGTTTTGCATTCCCACCAGCGATGAATGACAGTTCTGTTTTTCCACATCCTCACAAACACTGGGTGTGGTCAGTGTGCTGAGTTCTGGCCGTCTTACCTACAGTGGGTGTGTAGTGGGACCTCATTACTGTTTTATTTTTTTTTTTTTTTGAGACAGAGCCTCAAGCTGTCACCCTGGATAGAGTGCTATGGCATCACAGCTCACAGCAACCTGCAATTCCTGGGCTCAAGCGAATCTGTTGCCTCCACCTCCCAAGTAGCTGGCACTACAGGTGCCTGCCACAAGGCCAGGCCATTTTTTGGTCGCAGCCGTCATTGTTGTTTGGCGGGCCCAGGCTGGAGTCGAACCCGCCAGCTCAGGTGTACGTGGCTGGCGCCTTAGCCCATTGAGCCACAGGCGCCGAGCCCTCATTACTGTTTTAAATTTGTATTTCCTGAGGACATAACCCGTGGAGCATCTTTTGATATGCTTATTTGCCATCTGTGTGTCTTCCTCAGTGAAGAGTTTGCTAATGTCTTTGGCTCATTTTGAATTGTGTTGTTTTCCTGTTGTTTAGTTCCTTGAATATTTTGTATTATAGCCTTTTACACGTCTTCTGCAAATATTTTCTCCAGGTCTTTGGCTTGTCTTCTCCTTCTGTTTACAATGTTTTTCATGTAACAAAATGTTTTAGTTTTAATAAAGTCCAACTAATCAATTATTTATTTTATGGCTGCCTAACAAAATTTTTTAGTTTTAATAAAATCCAACTAATCAATTATTTATTTTATGGCTGCCTTTCCTAAATCTAAAAAATAATCATCCAACACAAGATATCAGAATTCTCTTATGTCATCTTCCAGAGGTTTAATAGTTTTGTGTTTTTCATTTATCTCTAGGATCTATTTCGAGTTAATTTTTGTAAAGGCTATAAGGTCAATAATTAGATTCAGTTTTTGTATGTGGATGTCCAGTTGTTCCTGCACCACTTGTTGGAAAGACTGCATTTTTTCCAACAAGTATCTGTTCTTGTACGTTTTCTACTTTTTCTGTTAGAGCTCTTAGCATATTAATCACAAGTGTTTTAAATTCCCAGTCTGATAATTTCCACATCCCCGTCAAATCTGAGTCTGATTCTGATCTTCGCTCTGTCTCTTTAAACTGTGCTTTTTGCCTTTCGGTATACCTTACACTTATTTGTTGTAAGCGAGACAACACACCAGGTAGAAGGCACAGGGGCAAACAGGACTTTAGTGATGTGGAACAGAGAAAGAGGTAACATTCTATTGTCCTATGAGTAGTTCTCAGCCATTACATGTGCCTGTGCCTCTGGACTGTGAACTTCATAAGTGCGTCTCAGTTTCCCAACCTCTCTCAGGTGGAACAAGAAAGGAAGAGGGGCTAGAGCCTTTCCCTAGATGGTAGGCTACAGCAGACCAGAGTTGGGTATCTCCTATTCCCCAGGCTGGTTAGGCTCTAATAAAACCCCAATAGATTAGGCTCTGGTGAAATATTTTCTCTTGAAGGCAGATCTTTTAATGAAGAACAGAGTGCTCCGGGCATATTTTAAATAGGCTACTTTTCCTCTCCATTTAGGGGATTTTTCTCCATAAGGGGATTTTTCTTTCATCTTTACCTGGTAGAGCTCCTGGAGTTAAAACTCACAGAAGTGTATGACATCTCCATGATCAGATTCCCATGACGTTTTTTACGCTCAGACTTGTCCACACTGAGCCTCCAACAATTCTTCAATTAAAGTTGGGGTTTTCCTACCCTGGTTTTTGTTCACATGAATGTTTCTGCTTCAATTAAGTTGTGATTCTCGGTATCCGCCTGTCCGTTTCTGCAATGTTGGGATCAACGGTTTACTTTATGGACTTCATTCTCTGACAGATCTAAGAATACTTGTTGATTTCCAATTTTCTTGACCTTTTACTTGTTAGGACAGAGTGATAACTTCCAGGTTTCTTACATGCTGGACCAGAAACCAATGTCACAGAAAAACACTGCCAAACATTTATTAAAGACAGCAAGACAGATTTGACTAAGACAACTGCAGAAGGGAAGAGAGACTCCAGTAAAAACTAAGTTCAATTCCAAATAAGACAAAGGTGACTGGGATTTTGAAAGGGAGAGAAAATAAAAGAGCAGCTATAGGAAAGCAAAAAGTGAGGAACAGAAAAGGGACTGGAGGACTAAGGAGATATAAAAATGACAAAAGGACAAGTGGAGAATTACTGAAAATGGTTTGTCACAGTGAGTTGGAGCAATGGACACTTTTGGCAGTATTGTATTTTCTTGAGCAAAACCTCAACATGGAAACTAGAATTCCCTTTTAGGAACACAAACTAGCACAAATGGACAACAAGCTAAAGTTGGGTGAAGTCTCTTAGCACAATGTGGGGAAAAGTCTCTTGTGCAAAAAGGAAGTTCATAGTCCACAACCAAATTGCTTTTCTTTACATATTTGATCAGCAACTTAAACCTTGTAAGTATACAATGATATCATACAATCTCAAAGTCCATGACTGCTTATCTTAAATGAACATTTAATCAAATTTTACAGCCCTAAAGAAATTTTTTAAAGCACAGTAGTCTCTTGTGTGGGGTGAAGTCTCTTGTACCATAAGGGAGTTCATAGTTCACAGGGAAATTGCTTTTCTTTATGTCTTTGACCAGCAATTTAAAACTGGTAAGCATACAGTGATGTTATACAATCTCAAAGTCCATGATTGCTTAGCTTGAACATTTAATCACATTTTACAACCCAAAAGAAATTTTTAAAGTCTTAAAATGTTGTTTCTGTTGAAAGTAATCATCTTGTATGAAATGTAACAACTTTAATTAAGCTATCCTTTCCCAGACAATCATACTTGTATATCCCTATCCTGCCTTTTGAAACTGTTTTGTTTTGTTGTGTTGTGGTTTTGGTCTTTCTGTTGGATTCCTATTTGAGAGTTAAATGAAACTTTGGCATGTAGTAACAAATCCACGTGTTTCATAAATTTATTTTAACAGGCATCTACATCTTGTGATATCTAGTCCACCAAAGATTTGAAGACCTATCTCAGCTTCAATTCAACTTTCTTCTTCAGAACAGCTTCACGCCCTGAAAAAAAGAAAAGTCACCTTTCTTCGAAACAATATTTCAAAACGTTTTTAGCGCTTTATCATGGCTTTGTTAATATGAATGATTCAAAAAGATTGCATTTTGGCTGCTCCATATAGTTTTACCTCTTGATAAATAATGCTTCTTCCCAAAGCAACTAGAAATACAAGATGGAAATAATCTAAATTAAAAATTGGAAGTCTACAATTCACTCACTTTGCCAATTTAGGTCCACAATCCTTCTTCACTGCAAAGCTTTGGGGTCAGATGCATTTAGAAATTCAGAATATTTTGGGCTTTAAAAAATATCGTACAAAAGCTATTTATTATGTATTGCCTATAGCGCAGCCCAGAACAGCTTCACAAAATGAAACTTATTAAGATTTCTGTAGGAAAATATATGAATATTCACACTAAGTGTGATAAATAAAAATATCTATAACCTTGTGTCAGTTAAGGTCAGGTTTTTGTATCCAAATGTATTTTGGTGCCAAACTTAAGAAAAATTTTACCTTGCTGAGAGAATTTTATGTTTCAGAATGGCAGATAAAGGATTGTGAACCTTTATTTCCATGTGCTTTTTTTCCTTACTAAGGTGAAGTCTTTCAAAATAGAGTAAAGTCCATGCCAAATTGGTATAGAAAAATATTAAAGCTATCCCTAACAATTTGTAACAAGACTTAGAACAACTTCTCCTTTCCCAATTCATTGTAATTACTGAATGTGTTTCGTATTTAATAGCATTATTTCCTTTGAGAGGTATGTAGGGTACAGACACACACTGTTATATTTGTTTCATGTATTTTATTTCTTTTCATTGGAGCTTCCTTCAAGTGAAAGAAATACTTTCTTTTAGCCTCCGTTGTAACATCACACGTTTGGCAGGAGAATGTCTAGTTCCTATGCTCCCCCCAGTTTACAATCTGTCAAGGTCCTTCTTGGCTTGCTTCCCCCCTGGGCTGATACTTTGGCAAACATGAGGTATCACACTCCATTCTTTATCTGGTAAAGGAGTTAGAATGACTACAGGTTTTGTGTATCCCCACTGCCCTCCCCAACGTGTCCTTTTCAGAGGCTTTTTATGACAGGCAGTTTGAAGAGTGTTGTGCTAAGAAACGGGTCCCCTCTCAGCCTCTCAAATGCTACTTCAAAATTAATTCGAATCTACTTTCCCTTCAATTTTGTTCCACCAAAAGACTTCCTTCCCAATCAAGCTTTATCCATGCATTTATCATTGTCAGAAATGATGAATGGCAAAATTATCACACAGAGGAAGATTAAAATTCAATGTTTTAATACTTTTAGAATCATGTTCTATTATTCTTCATGGGAGCTTTAAAAAGACTGTCAATGAAAGCCAGCAGTAAAATTCTGCTTTGGTTCACACTCTAGATTTTCTACTTAATGGATGACCTTGAACAAGCTGCATTGCTGGGTCACGTCATAGTGTCTCATGTATCTCATCACGAGGATTAAATTAGTTAGGATTTTTAAAGTATTCACAACACGGCCTGCATGTAGTAAGCACTCAATAAATATTATTATTAAAATATATCTGGAACTGCCTAGAAAGCTCTGTTCTGAACACAAAGTATAAAAGGAGAAAAATATGTAAAATATGCTAATGAAAAGCACCTCTTAGAACATATATTTTTTGAGCAGTAACTTCCTGACTCCACTTTTTTCTGTACTATACTATAGTACTTTCTATACTCACACCACGTATATGATTTCAATACTGGTGAAAGTCATAAATTACTTCTCTGTGCACATACCTGATGCTCAGCAATTTCTTTTTTCCTGAATCTAAAATAGAATGCTTCAAATGGTAATTCTTCCTCTCCTTTGCCTCAAATGGCCTTCCATTTATAATTTCAAGGTTAATTCTGAGTTATCCTTTAGACTAAAGCTGATATTTCCTCCAAGAAGACTTCACAGATTCTCTGTCCCACCTCTAATACCCTTTTATATTGTTTAATAATTCTGTATATTTCTGTCTCCTCCACCAGCTGCTCAAGGGCAAGGAAAGCTTTATTCGACTTTGTCTTTCTATTGATTCTTAGAGTGCCTGGCCCGGGCCAGAATCTGAGGATACAAGGAAAATTAAGTCTAAGCAACTGGTTTGATGGACTTGAGTGAGTCAATGAACAAGTAGACCCAAATTATGCTAAAGCAAAATATCAACAATTTCTCACCAAATTGGCCTCATTTTACATGTGCTGCATAGCTCACTTAGAAAATATACTGAATCCAAAATCTTGAGTTAAAAGGAATGTAGAACTCAAGTAATTTTGCCTCATTATCAATGAGTTAATCCCAGCTGTCTTAACTTTGCCTATCTTTATCATCCATGGGCGTCTTTCTTCTCACAAACAAGAGCACTTCACAAAACAAAACAAATCAGAATAATATTTTCCTTGATGCTTTCATAAGTTGGTATTATTGGGAAACATAACAGCAAATAAAAATTTCAGAAAAGACATTTGGAAATTTCATTAAGAAATTCCAGCTCAGCGCCCATAGCTCAGCGGTTAGGGGTACAGCCACAAACACCGGGGCTGGTGGGTTCAAACCCCAGGCCTGCTAAACAGCAATAGCAACTACAACAACAACAAAAAATAACCAGACATTGTGGTGGGCACTTGTAGTCGTGGCTACTTGGGAGGCTGAGGAAAGAGAATTACGTAAGCCCAAGAGTTTGAGGTTGCTGTGAGCTGTGACACCACAGTACTCCACCAAGAGTGATATAGTAAGACTTTGTCTAAAAAAAAAGAAAGAAAAAGAAATTCCAACAAACCAAAATCACAGGGATATGTGATATCCACCTATGTTGGGCTAAAAACAGACTCACCAACAATGTAATATACCCTTAGCTTAATATGAGCTATTCGCTTTTCTTTTTTTTTCAGTTTTTGCCTGGGGCTGGCTTTGACCCTGGCATATGGGGCCAGAGCCCTACTCCTTTGAGCCACAGGCACCACCCTGAGCTATTCACTTTTAGTGATATAACAAACACATGATCATGGCCAACACTCTATATTCCATTTTAGATCTAATGCCATTGGATCACTGCTCCCTACACCCCTTGTGTTAAGTGCTAAATCCTTCTAGAAGAGTTGTTTGTGACCTTTACTCAAACTTGTGTTCAAGTACAAAGATTTTCCTACTTTTTTTCCATTCTTGAGACACTTTACTAAGAAGGCTTGGAACCTTAAAAACCAATTGTTTGGACCAACTCACCAGAGACTAAGATTTTAATTAGTCTGTAGTGAGGCTGATATATCAGGAATTTAAAACCCCCTCAGGTGATTCTAACGCATAGTCAGACCTAAGAACCACTGCCCTAGCCCTATACCTGTATGTATTTTGGCTTGTTTACCTCAATTAAATCCCTGACAAGAACATTGGACTTCCACCTAATTGTACCTTGCATCTTATAGAATTCTGATCCCAGTATCCATTTTGGCAGTTTGGGGTAGGAGAACCTTATTAGGACAGTGGTTCTTTACATTTTAATAATGCATTAGTGCCATTTGTACTCTGGTATTGTTACTCTATCCTTATTACTTATGTTATGTTAAAATTTTGTACAAGAATGACAGCTCTTTGCCCTAGTTCACCCTCAGATTCGCCCAACTGGAGCAATTTGCCCCATATCAACAGATTTCAGACTCATTGTAAACAATGGTACTAATGCTCTCCTTATGCTTAAACATATTATGTGACAAGCAGAACTCGTCTTGTGTTGGTCAAGGTCTTGCCATGGTTCCTAGGTTCCTGCAATACACTGAGTCTTAAGAACTGGGCTTTATTCCCTTCTGCATGATGCTTGAGCACAATTAGCCCAGTTAGCAACTAGACTTGCTAAGTCTTAGAACCACCACTCCTTAGCTGGATGACATGAGCCAGAGACCTTTCGATCTGTACGGACAATGCTTTGGACTCTAAGGGACATGCATCCATCCTGCTCCATTTTTAATCTACTTTTGAAAACTTATCTTCATGTTTTTCTTTCTCAAACTATGCCTGGTTTACTCAATTTTGTGTGCAAGGACAAAGATTTTCTATGATTCTGATGTGAATCTACCTGAATTATCTCATTTCCATTCTTCTCTGTATTCTTATAATGACTAAGAACTACTTCTCCTTGGAAGCAGAGTGGCTTTAAACACATAACAGTGATGCCTCCAGCCCTGATATTTCTAGCTATCTTCTCTCCTCTGAGCTCTAGATTCATATATCCAACTGTCTGCCTGCCGTCTCCACTTGGGTGTCTAATATACCTTGACTCTAGCAAGTCCAAAACTGAATTCGTCCCTGCCCTCCACCCAGCCACACAAACTTGCCATAAACCTCCTCCTATAGTCATCATTATTTCAATGAAAGGTTATCTATGTATCCCAAGTTCTCCAACCAAAAACCCAGAGACATTCTTGACTTTCATTTTTCTTTCACAGCCCACATCCAAACCACCAATAAATTCTCTCAACTTTAACATCAAAACACATCCAGAATCCTACCATTTCTCTTCACCCCACCAACAGGATTACCTCTCAACAAGACTGTTGTAATTGCATCCTTCAAGACCTTCCTGCCACCTCCTTGTGAGCTGTCAACAGAACCGTCAGTCACTTTTGAAAACATGCTTCCCTACGCCATCTGATTTTGATACAGGACAGTGACACCCCAACCAGCTTGGCTGAGCTGAGGGAGGGACCTGCCACCTCCGCCCTGGTGGTGTTAGTGCTGCCACAGCCGGCAGAGGTACCGGCAGGTTGAGGGGGGGCAGCAGGAGGCTCCAGTAGCCAGAGGGGCCAGACAACTGCTGGGGAGACACAGTGCCTTAGTATCTCCCTCCTTTTGCACTTGTAGCTCAACAGGGAACCCACCATTTCCTAGGCCTGGTCAATTTCATGTATGTTTCCTAGGCCTGGGAATGAAAGGGACTGTGTCCATTCTTTAATGTACTCATTCATTTTGTCCCAACAGAAAGGACTATATCCATTCATTTGTTACCAACTCCTGGCCTAATGTAACTACAAAGGACCCATTGGACTATATATACCCCTAGACAAAGAACAGAGAGGGAGAGAAAGAGAGAGACAGAGACAGAGAGAGCTATTCATCCCCGAATTGAGTTTTTTCTCTCTGCCAGGCACTTTGGTGTTTTTGTATTCTTTTCTGTAAATAAATCCTGTCTTACCATTGATCTGTTTTCCGAGGATTCATTCTTGGAATCACCCAGACCAAGAACCTACTGAAGACAAAATTCTGGTATCAAATTCATCTCTTATACTCTCCCTCTTACTGGCTCTGACCTATCCATACTAGCCTTCTTGTATACTGTCAGTCTTTTTTAAGACATCATTGTTAATTTGTTTCTCTGTTACAAGCATTGAAAACAACAATTTAACTAATACAACTACTCATTATAAAAAATCAATTTCATGGTACATTCATGTAACTCATTTCAGTTCTTCAAACACTTCTCAGAATCTCACTTGATGTTCACAACAACCACATCAAATCAGTAAAACAGATATTACTACCTTGACTTGTTTTTTTTTTGTTGTTTTTTTTTTTTTAATCCCAGCTTTGCATGGAACTATCTTGAAACCTGTTAAAGGATGAGATGGCTGGAAAGTGACACACTTGGAATTAATACTTGGGTCTCCTGCCTCATACTTTAATATTCTTTCCTCTTTGCTGTCCAGTAGAACAACCACAGTACATCCATAACAATAGCATAGTGGACATTTTTTTCAGGCCTTTCATAGATGAATACACTATAAATCCTTTCAAAAAACTATTCTGATTTTCTACATTAAGTATATTTAAAACTGGAGAGCATGAGGACGCAGACCGTATCTTCTATAACTCATGTCTTTCTTGGCACCAGCACTCTGCCCAGTGGGTCATGTTAATGGGAAAAAACAGAATGGTACAGAGAGTTTTCAGGGGCAGGTAAGGACCAGAAGTGATATGTCAGAGATGAAAAAGCAGATTACTAGAATCAAAACAACATGTGACATGAAATTAAGCCACAACCAGCTGCAGGATTTAAAGATGAGAAAAATTCCATCTCACGTCATTGAAGATTTTTCAGGGACAATGTCATAACAAAGGAATAAAAGACATTGATATCCAAGCTGCAGGTGACATTTGGATTTAAATTTAGTTATTTTATTTTTCCATAGACAATTTATTATAATTTTAAAAAAGAAAGGAAAAGAAAAAAATTTAACCATAATCAAATGAGACTGTAGGAATCTTTTGTACCCCGTTATTTTTTATTAACCTGAGTTTTAATAAAGGACCAAATGTAGTTTGATGCTGTGAAAACAAAATCTTTGTTTCAACAGCATGGAGGTGGAAACTTTCTACTTAAGCATCTCAACCTCTATCCAAATCCACGCTCCAGGATAAATCCATGGCTGTTTCTGCTCACTCAGCTTCAGCTGCTGCTTGCTAAGACTGTCAATGATGTAGCTATTGCAATAGCAATTTGGAGGATGAAGGCATTGGTCTATAAGAAATTGAATTGAGAATAATTCATTTTACACAATATCCAGCCATCAAGTGATATAATTCAATCTCTATCAAGCCATGACAAACACGAAAATACTTGAATTCTCTTTAGGAATAGAAATCCAGTACCTATCTATCTACATGTTTTTTAATTGGAATATGTTTTAATTGAAATATCACTAAAGAGTACATTTAAAATCAGTTTAGGGAGAATACATAAATATCTATTCTATAAGCTTGAAATTACAGTAATCAAGTTTTTGTAAAAATTGTGTACAGATAATTACGCCTTGTTTTAGTTGACTTTCTAAAATCATTACTTTTTTAAATTCAAAGTTCTGAACTCAAGCAATGAAAACTCACAGACTTTCACAAATAGCTTTCAAGTCAGTAAAATCAGAATGGCCACATTGTGGGGTTAGAAATCCCCACATGTATGTCTCATGTACGTCTCATTTGAGTAAGCCACTAATGGGTTAAACTGGCTTTGCCTTCACAGAAAAAGCAAATAGATTTGGGCTGCCCTGAGGCAAATACAAAAACTGTTTTCTGGTCATCCGGGAGACAGATACTTTGAAGATTTTGCGCCCCTTGGTCCCAGGAAGTTAGAAGCTGAAAAGCTTCTTGCCTGGAGGCACGGTCCAGAGATTGACAAAATGTTTTGCATTTTGTCAAAAGCCTAAAGTTCTCAGCACTGTGGAGAAACAAAGTCATAAACCCATTTAAGGTTAACTTGGTGAGTGCATGAGGAAGCAGTTCTCCTGAAGCTTTGTCTCTCTTATTTTTATGTAGATTTCTTACACAAAAACTGAGGATTATTTACAAAGACTTAAGGTAAAAGAGAATTGTGCTGTTTTCCTGACAGGATATCTGCCACTTAAGTTTAGAGTTAGATAATGCTGAATATTGTAAATCATAGATTAAGCATGCACATGACTGCAAAAGTATATAAGGTAGTCAGAAATAAAGTTAATTTGCTACATGGCACCTGGAGAGTGTGTAGTCTGTTTCTTGCATTCCCCAAATAATTACAGGTATGAGTTCACACTTGGGGCAAAGCTACTGTCCCTCATGTGGTTCACACAACACCACATGATGAAGAAAATACCAATTTCAACACTGGACAAGTCAGAAAACTTAGAGGTTTTATAGACATTTGCATCTTTCATCCCCTAGAGCCAACCAGTGACTAATTCCGACAATTGTCCCAGACAGCCCCAGGACCCACCCATTTGCCATCTGTACTGTCAAGGTCTTAGTTCAAGCCACTGTCACCTCAGTACCTGGACAACTACAATAGATCCCCTGCCTGTCCACATCTGCTCCTGCTTTCCACTTCATTCTTTCACAGATGCTATGATGACCTTTTTAAAACATTAACTACATTCAGCAGAAATACATACGTATGCTACGTCCACCAAATGATATATACAAGACTATTCTGTCTCACATTCATACTAATAGTTTCAAACTGTGCACACAAATGTCCATAACAGTAAAAAGGACATACTGGAATTATACACAGCAAGGAATGTAGGATGAGCTATGACTACCCACAGCAACACAGACGAATCTCACAAATGCAAATTAAATACAAAGAAATGCAAACATATAAATCCATACTCGCCTGTGGCTCAATGGGCTAAGGCGCCAGCCACGTACACCTGAGCTGGCTGGTTTGAATCCAGCCTGGGCCCGCCAAACAACAATGATGGCTGCAACCAAAAATCCATACAAAGTTCAAAATTAGGCAATGTCAACGTATGTACCGGAAGTCAAAATAAACTGATAATCCTGGGGGGAGATACCTAGGGACAGGAAATTCTGTCCTGAAAGCCACAGGGTTCTGTGGCTTCTGCTCTTGATCTTGGTCCTGGTTACCTACAGGTATTCATTTTGTGAAAATGAATCAAACTGCAAAATTGCGATTTGTGTTTTCTCCACACATACATTATTCTACTCCAACGAAGGGTCTACTTAAAAAAAAAAACAACAAAACAGTAGTTTGATAGTGCCATACTTGTATTTAATGTTCATCTTGGGACTAAAGCTCAACCCCACTAAAATGGCCTTTAAGGTCCTTTGCAACCTTCAGCTTCACGGGAATTATCCCCCACCCCATCCTTTCTGCAAGTTGTCAGGTTTCTCAAAGGCCAGATGATCCTTCCCACCTCATGTCATTTCCTCCACCTGGAGACACCTCCAGGTCTCTTTTCCTGATTAACTACTATTCACCTTCATGTCTCAGCTTAAATTTCTTTTCACAGAGAAGCCTGTAGTGAGAGTCCATACATCAAGTTCAAACTGCAGCTATGTTTTGTTTGGTACAAACAGTGTATTTTGTTTGTCTAAGATTGATCTCTAAAGTTCAGAAGATTTCACATGAAAATCTGGAGTTGCAGATCTTGAAAATTTGTAAGGTCTAACACTGGGCCCACATTCCAAAATGGCAAGGCTAGGCTGCAAGTGAGCAGCAGCTGCTGCCTTGAGCAAGACCTGCACCCTCCAGTTTGCCTCAGACCCTGCTAGTCCCTGTTGCCTCCCTAACTTGAGGCTGAGTAGCACTGTGGATGCCCTATTATTGTTCCTTTCAAGAGAAAAGTAAACTATTTTTTTACATATATTTCTCTCAGATGCGAGGAAATGAAAGACAGAACAAACATCCTGTATTTCAAGAAAAATAGGAAAAATAAATTCATTTTAGGATGTGAAAATATTCCTATTATATGTATTTACTATACCAGAAAGTGTGCCTCTATGAAAAGACCCTGTAATGACACAATCCCAGAAGCTAAGCAAGAACTGTGCCCCATAAACCTAAAAGTGATATAAATTAACACACTAAGGAAAAAGAAAGGCTACAGTTTCACCCAAACACAACACAGAAAATAACCTCACCTACCTGCAGTTGAAAAAGTGCCGTGTCCAGTGCGCCTGTGACTCAAAGGAGTAGGGCGCGGGGCCCCACATGCCGGAAGTGGCGGGTTCAAACCCAGCCCCGGCCAAAAACTGCAAAAAAAAAAAAGTGCTGCGTCACTGGCCCACAAACGGGCCTACACCTGCTGCTGCTTAAGGAGAAGCAGGAAGGAAAGACGCCCTCCCAGTCCTCGGAGTGGAAGCACCACGCGGGGATCTTGGACACTGAGGCCTCCAAAGACCTCTTCGACTATTGGGTGCACCTGGAGCTGTCCAGGCAGGAATGCGAATGGGAGGAGATCCTGGCCGAGGCTCCAGCTGCTCCAGCCACCAGGGGGACACTGACTAAACCGTAGCCAAGAACCTCAAGACAGTGCCGTGCTCCTCCAGCACCACCCAGCCAGCTTTCCTTCGCTTGCGATGCCAAGGCTCCAGCTCCCGCAGCTTCTCGGGGTTGCTGCTCCTCCTCCTGGCCCGCTGGACCTCCTGGTCCGACCCCAGTGGCTGGCACCAGGGACACAGAGAGTAAAAAGGCAAGAGAATAAAAGCAGAGCTGGACATCTGTCCTGGTCACTCTGTACAGGCATTAGCCAGACAGTCTGTGACCCTCCTACCTCTGCTGCAGCAGAGGCCTGTTATCCGTATGCCCCTCTGTTGGTATGTGCTGGGCCTAGGTAGTAACCTTTGAACTTCCTTAACCTTCCATCGCCTTTGAGGACAAGCGGCCCGCCTGGTACCAGGCCAACCTGACCTTCCCTTGAGTCCCAAGACTTTTACTCTGTCAGTCTCTCAATCCTTCACGACTCTCACGTGCACCCAAGCCCTAAAAATGTATAAAAGAAAGGCAAGAGATTAAGTCAGTGGGCTCGGTTTTTAGGACTCTAGTCCACCGAGTCTCCAGCCAAAGAATAAAGCCGCTTCCTCTTCCAGTTGGTGCCTGGAGTCTTCTGTCTGCGTCGGTTTCCTGCTACAGACGGAGGTGTCCACCGTGGAGTCCACGCACAGCAACCCGGCCACAGGCTTCCACCGCGGGCAACGGCGCCCCCCGCAGAGCTGAGCGCTGCCCTGTCACCGAGGCCATCAACAGGGGCCTGGGACCAGATCATGGTGGACCACACAACCTGGCCCAGGAGGCCTTCGGTGGCTCGAGATTGGAAGGCTCCAAGACCGAGGTATTGACTACCCAGGCCCTGAAGAAGGGTGGGCTGTCCGAAGAGGAGGCCACGCTTCCCAGAGGTGCTCTGCCCTGCCAGGCCTGCCCCACCGCACCACCGAGGCCTGCACGGCCCACAAGCCTCCCGCTGTTGGGGCGAACTCCAACTAACAACCTTAGCCGCCCCAAGACCAACCTTGGGATCTCCTACAAAGACTTCTTGGACCGCAGCCTGGCAAAGGAAGGCAGGGGGCTTGTGGCGGCTGGAGGCTGCCGTCCAGCAAGGGCCCCCGCTGCGTGGTTGAGTCGGATCCACTGTTGCTTACGCATCACCCCTGCTGGTTCCTGCCATGGCAGCTTCCATGCCACTGGTTCTGGCTTCTCACGATCACCTCTTCTTCCCCCTCCCCCTTCCCCATCCCTCCTTCCCTTTCCGTCTCCTCTTCCTCTCTGCTTCTTCTGCTTCCCGTTACTTGGGCTACAGCTGCTTACCTCTCCAGACACTCCCCTCCCTGCCCCCCACAAGTCTGAGTGGCCTGAGCTCTCCAGGAAGCCTGCCCTTCCACTGTGTGTGTGGCCAGGCTCCCCGAGGCACTGCAGTCTTTCTTTAATATTTAAATGTGTTTAAATATTTTAATGTGTATTCCTCCCAGTCCAGACTAACATATTGATACATATCTGCTGTCTAGACAGCTTGTATCTTGAGGGACGGGTCTGGCCCAATCCCATGGGTCACCTCATGCCCTGGGTCTCCACTCCCTTCTACTTGCTACTCACCAGACCCAAGTGCCTCCAAGGGTCCAGAGCTGGGCTCCAGCTCACCCCGCCTGTCTCCACAGGGAGAGGTCTGTCTGGTCAAGACCTTCAGCCCAGTAAGGTGGCCGTCTGGACACCCACCTCCCAATTCTAGCTGCTGGGGCAGTCTCATCCCTGGAGGGAGCTCAGCTGGCGTTCTTCTCCCTAGTGCTTCCAAGACTGGCCTGCTCACTCAGTGGCCTTGTGGAAATCAGCCATCTTTTCCTGCCTGCTTAGAGGAGCCCCTTCCCCTGGGAATATAAGAAACCAGCCAGTCTGTCCCTGCAGTCCCCTCCCAGCTCCTACAGCACCATCTGAGCTCTGCCTTCTAGCTCACCCTCCACCTCCAGACACTCCTCAGCCCTCTAGCCTCTGGCTTCAGCCTTCCAGCCTTAGCTCCCTTAGGGAGTGCCTTCTCTGTCTACCCTCACACCCAGACCTGTGTGGGAGACCAGCATTCCTTGTGTGCCCTGTGGAGCCTCACCCTGGGGACTTGCCTGCCCAGGGAGCCCAAGCTCCACATTGTGTGGCTCAGGGATGCTGCTTTGTGCTAACCCTCCAGTGCCATCCAGCCCCTGGCCCTGGCAGCCCCCCACCCCCGGCCTCCTCCCCCTGAGATTTGCATGTTCAGCTAACCCAAGCAGGCAGCAGGTGGAAGTGCCAGGCTGCCAGCTGCCTCTGGGAGGGCAGAACACTAACCTGATCATGGACAGGAGCCCTGTGGCCCCCACCCCACAATAAAAGCAATTCTAGCCTTAAAAAGACTGAAAATTCAACTGTTTTTAACATGAATAAATTAAAAGATGTGAAGCACATCAAATATTAAATAAGTTAATTGCCCAAGCATCAATAGCCTTTATAAATTATTTTTAATGTGCCTACTGACTATAGCAGAAATTATGTATCCTAAACAGAAACAAATTTCTGTCATTTAAGTTCTCCCACAAATACTATCATTCAACATGCATGCTGAAGATAAAGCTGAGAACAAAAATCTAGGGTTAGATGAGATGATGCTTGGCTTCTCAGAATTCAAAACATCAAAAAAGAAGCAGTTTGCAAGCAATGCTCCTCCTACACCAAGAAAGGCCTATTGCAGTGGTTCTCAACCTTCCTAATGCTGCAACCCTTTAATACAGTTCCTGTGGGTCACGACCCACAGGTTGAGAACCACTGCCTTATTGTATTCGAAACCCAAGGTAAGTGTTGCCTATTCATTTTACAGTTTCATAACCAGAAGGCCTCTCAAGGTCTGCTCCATGCTAACCTTTTGTCCCTACCTGGGAGTAGAGGAGCTTACAATTTTATAGACTTAAACAAAAAAACAAACAAAACCGAAGACCTATAGTCATCACCGCCATTGTAATTAAATGGTTATGAAATTAATTCTTTAAGGTGTATCTTCCCCACCATATTGGGAGTTCTATATGGGTCATAATAATTTGTTTGTTCACCACTAAACAAATCACCAGGGTTCAATAAATATGCTAGGATGGAATAGGTTTATGAAAGACTATGTAGCTAGAAAGAGGCCAGATCAAAGGGATGGCTTAAATCTAATTCTAATTATTTCCAACTTTTTCCTACTGAAAAACTGTCCATATTTTCACAAGATTCTCAAAATTAGGGCTGTCTCCCCCCAGCTGTCTACCTGGGCCCCAGGCAGACCACTGTGAATGGGCCAGCCACCAGCAGATCAGCTCTTTAAGGCTTTCAGTGGATACTCAGGAACGGACTTCCCCAGATGCCTTAAAAGAGCAGCAGTGCTTCCTGCATGAAGCTCTATATGACAGTCAGCCTTTCAGACCAGTCTCTATATGACAGTCAGCCTTTCAGATGGCTGCCAATAAATCTCACCTCCTGATTCATACTTGTGTGTAGTCCCCTCCAGTTTCCAGGATTGGGCTATGTGACCTATAGCAATGTTACTTCTTCTACTAAGTTACAAAAGAAGGCTGACTCTCCCTCTTAGATCATTCACTCTGGGGGAAGCAAGCTACCCTGTCATGAGAATCCTTGTGGCAAGGTTCACATGGAGAGGAACTGAAAACTAGCCAACAGCAACCAAAGAAGGAAGGCCTGCCACAGGGACAGGAGTGAGCTTGCAGGCAGGATCGCTGGCCCCAGGTAAGCCGTGAGAAGACTGCAACCACAAGTGAAACCCTGAGCCAGAACCACACAGCTAAGCTGCTCCTGGATTTCCAACCCTTGTGAACCATGAGGTAAGAATTGTTTGTTAAGCTGCTAAATTTTAGGACACATTGTTACACAATAATAGATACCTAGTACACTGGGAAAATGATCTGAAAGCATGGTCTTCCCAAAGAAGTGACTCTACTTTCATACCCAGTCCAGTGGTTCTCAGTGGTACTGTCTAATGTTGGCTGTGATTGTCTTACATTCCCTTAAAAGACCTAAGCTTTTGATAGGAATGAACACTACAGAACTTTTTTGATGCCCTAAAAGAGGACAGTGCTAGGTGCATAGTAAGTCTGCTATAAATACTTGCTAAATTAACTTTTTAAATAACCTTTTAATAGAGTATAATATTGCATTTTTGTTTGCCTTCATGCAGTTATAAAATGATTCCAGGTGCTATGAACTAAGTTAAAAAAGAATAAAAACAAAGTCAAAAAGAAGATAAATTTTCCTGAAGAACTGACTACAAATATCGTTCACATAATTTGGCACAAGGGCTATGTCCATTAAAATAAAACTTCTGACAGGATCTCTGATCTCTGTAACTTTGATTTCTTTCTTGTAGCCAAGGTTGACAGGTAAACATACTGGGAGAAAAAGGCATCAGTATGAAATAAAAAGACAACGATGGAAAATTTCACAACTGACATAAAATATTGATAAGATATTGAATTATAGAAATGAAAGATATATTAGGGCAAAAGTTTTCAAGAAATTTCAAATCCCTTGTTTAAAGTATCCTAATATGAGAAAATAATAAAAAACAAAGTGACAACTTTGCTGTACTGAGGCACACCAGTTAATGTATTTGTTCCCAGAGAGATTCTATAAGCTTTATGTAGTTAATGATACTTCTGTGAAGTTTTTTAAAACTAGGCAATAACCCATTCAAGATAGGCCACCAAACAAAAACTTTCAACATTTACAAAGCAAGGATTTTTTTTTAATATAAATTTTTATTTTATTTTATACATTTTTATTTTTTTTGCAGTTTTGGCCGGGGCCAGGTTCAAACCCACCACCCTCAGTATATAGGACCAGCACCCTACTCCCTGAGCCACAGGCACTACCCCAAAGCAAGGGTTTATTAAAATACATCAAACTGTTCTGTGATTTGTTAATTGACCTAAGTTTAAGGTAGCAACAATAGATTCCTCAGATGATACTATATATTTGGGTGCTCTACACAGGCAGATCTTCAAGAAATTTTATCACCAGATGACATCTCATGTGAACAAAATTATTTGATTTTATATTAGACATTACCGAATTCAGATTATCAAAGCTAAATCTTTTGAGACTTATAGCAGAAAGTATAATAAGAAAGTGCTCAAAAATGTGATGGAGGAATGTGGCACAGACTCAGGAGATAGCTTGAAGGGATCCTGCAGGCCAAATGTGAGAAAATAATGAATTATAAGTCACTGAAAAAAATAGGAACATATGAGTCCAAATGGGTAATAAAATAATAAATAAATAGATAAATGGGAGAAGGAAAGGTTTTTGCTTACAACAGACTGCTGATTGCCAACTGGCAAAGGTAGAGAAAGTGTTTTAAGAATTAGAAAATCATAAGCCAGGCACAGTGACTCGCGCTTGTAATCCTAGTGCTCTGGGAGGCTGAGGCGGGTGAATCTGGTGCAGGAGTTCGAGACCAGCATGAGCAAGAGTGAGACCCTGTCTCTAAAAAACAGCTGGGAGTCATGGCGGGCGCCTATAGTCCTGAGGCAAGAGGAAACTCTTGAGACCAAGAGTTTGAGGTTACTGTGAGCTATGACTCTGTGGCACTTTACCCAGGGCAACAAAGTGAGTCTCTGTCTCAAAAAAAAAAAAAAATCATTATTTTCTAATCATCATGGGAAAGACAAGTTCAGGCAAGAAATGTCAATGGCTGCTAAATCTAGGAGGAAAATCTGGATGAGAAGCATGATATTTACACAGTCTTAAAAAGTATCTCCCCACAAATCACTTACTAAACATAAAAGAAAAATATAGGAAATATATAGAAAAGAAGCTGGATGGCAGCTTGACCCAGCGATCAGAAGCATCATCACCAGGGAGGGGCGAACTGTGTCCATCCAGATGTGGTACTTGGAGAAGTTCTCTCCAGCACCAATGCAGCATTCCTGGAGAAGCACGCGCCAGCACTGACGCAGCATTCCCATCAACAACACTGGCCAAGTCCAGTCATGGGAAAGTATTGGGCAAATCCAAAATGAGGAGCATTTTATTCAAAAGAAGGGGATTATGTTCTTTCAAAATGTTAGTGTCATAAGAGACTGAGGAATTTTTCAGGTTAAAAAGATGAAAGGGTGTGACAAATTCATGTATAATTCCATTCATATTAGAGGCCAAAATGCTATACAAAATAATAGTAGGGCACTTGACAAAATCAGAAAATAGGACAGTAAAGTATTGCTTCAATATTAAATTTATTTATATTAATAACTTTATTGTGATTATGTAAGAGAATATCCCTATTCTTGACCAATACTCACTGGAGTGCTAGGACAATGTTCCATGCAACTTACTTTCAGACAGCAGGAAAACTTTTTGATGTGTGTGTGTGTTAGAGAAAGGGAAGAAAAAGAGAAGAAAGAATTAAACAGAGAGAGGGAGATAGGGAGTTGGAAGCACAAATGTTAAAGCATTCAAATGTTAATATGTAAAAGTTAACAATGTTAAACTAACACCATGTAAATCTAGATAAAGGACGTACAGGTTTTCTTCTTACTTTTCTTGTACTTTTCTGTAAATTCGAAGTTATTTCTAGAAAAAAAAAGGTTTAAAAACTATACCATCACTTTAAAAATACAAATATGGCTCAGCACTTGTGACTCAAGAGGCTAAGGCGCCAGCCACGTACAACTGAGCTGGCAGGTTCGAATCCAGCCCACGCCCACCAAACAACAACGACAGCTGCAACCAAAAAATGGCCGGGCATTGTGGCGGGCGCCAGTAGTCCCAGCTACTTGGGAGGCAGAGGCAGGAGACTCGCATGAGCCCAGGAATTGGAGGTTGCTGTGAGCTGTGATGCCACAGCACTCTATCCAGGGTGATAGCTTGAGGCTCTGTCTCAAAATAAATAAATAAACAAACA
>CAUYRH010148580.1:0-24732 GCA_963574655.1 Perodicticus potto | reverse complement strand
CTAATACAACCTTTTTGGAAAGAAGTATGGAGAAATCTCAAAGAATTCACAAAACAAAATAGACCTCCTATTTGATCCTGCAATCCCATTATTAGGCATCTATCCAGAAAAAGAAAAAAATCACATTATCATAAGGCTATTTGCACTAGATTGTTTATCACAGATCAATTTACAATTACCAAGATGTGGAAATAGCCTAAGTGTTCATCAACCCATGAACAGACTAATAAACTGTGGTATTTGTATACTATGGAATAATATTCAGCTATAAAATGATGAAGACTTTATATCTTTTGTATTAATATGGATGGAATTGAAACACATTCTTCTTAGTAAAGCATCACAAGAATGGAAAAGCAAATATCCAATGTACTCAATACTAATATGAAACCAGTAGATGAACTAATACTTGCCACACAAGAGAAAAATTCAATTCAATTCAAGTTGGAATAAGGGGAAAAGGAAGACAATGAGAGGAAGGGGAATTGGTGTGCTCCTGCTAATAAGCACAATGTTAAGTGTCTATGGCACACTTCCTGGATATAGGACACAACCATAACAATGACATTATCTAACAAATGCAAACATTGTAACCTAATTATTTGTACCCTCATATAATTCTGAAATTTTTTTTAATTTAAAAAAGTCGGTTGTTGCTATAGTAGCACAATCTGAGGTGGAGTGGGAGTTCCATATGTGTTTAGCCATCAAAAATCTTTCCTCAGAAATAATATTGCAAAACAAATAAAATTCTAATCTTAAAAAAATAAATAAAAGAAACTGGAAAAGGAATTTTTCAGTCTGACAGAAAAGGACATTAATGAATAATAAGAAATCTTCTTAAGTTATACAACTCACTGGTAACAGTAAGGACAAAAATGCAGAATACTTTATGTGTATAACTGCAGTGTATAAGCCATGTATATTTTGAATAGGAACATTGAAAGACAAACCTATCAAAAATACCAACTTTTTGATGTATAGATAATACAAAAATATATGGATGGAAACAACAAAAAGTTAAAAAATGAGGGGGATAAAGTTAAAAGTGCACAATTTCTGTTCGATTTCTCTTTGCTTATCTATTTGTTTATTTTTTGTAGGAAGAGTTTAAAATAATAAGCATAGAGTTATGCTTATTATATGTTTAAATATAAATTATATGTTTAAAATAATAAGCATAGAGTTACCATAGGATCCAGCATTCCATTCCTAGATATAGACAGAAGAGAAGTGAAAACATGTCCACACAACTTGTACACGTTCATAACAGCATTAGCTAAAAAACATGGCAAAAAGTTAGAAACAACCCAAATGCTAATTAACTGATAAACAGATAAGTGAGAAGTGTTGTATCCATTCGATGGAACGTTATCAATCATGAAAAGGACCAGAATTCTGATACATGTATAAATCTTCCAAACATTATGCTAAATGGAAGAAACCAGTCACAAAAGACCACATATGATTCCAATCATATATAATGTTCAGAATAGGCAAATTTATAGAGAAAGTATAGTAGTTGTCTAGGGCTGGGGTGGTTGGCCAGAAATGGGGAATGAGTGCTCATAGATACAGGGTTTCTTACTGGAGTGATTAAAAAAAGTTTTGATTTTTGCACTCTACCGAGGGTGACAAAGTAAAACTCTGTCTCAAAATAAACATAAATAAAATACAATTGATTGTGGTGATGGTTACACAATTCTGTATATATCCCTATTGAATTGTTTTAAATAATCGATAGCAGCAACTATGGCATTGAATTTAAAAAGCTATATTTGATAAATCTCATAGCTGTGTCACTGTATCTGTCACAAGTCCAAATTCATACCTTACAATATATGGGAATTGAATCCTGCAAGTGTTGTGAACTTTGAACTTGTGAAAACTAATAAATTGAACTCTATATATGAAAAAAGTATATAAATAATTGTTTGTAAAATGCCATTTGCATATCTTATGGTAACCTCAAATCAAAAAACCTACAACAGATACACAAAGGATGAAAAAGAAAAAATTAAAATATACTACCAGAGAAAATTGCAAATTCCTTTAACAAAGGAAGACAGGAAGGAAAGAAGGAAGAGAAAACCACAGAACAACCAGAAATCAAATAATATGGCAGTAGTAAGTCCTTACCTACAAATAATAACACTGAATGTGAATGGACTAATCTCTCCAATCAAAACACATAGAGAGACTGAATGGATAGAAAAACAAGGGCCAAGTAGATCTTGTCTGTAGGAAACACACTTCACCTATAAAGACAAATATAGACTGAAAATAAATTGATGGAAAAAGATATTCCATGCCAATGAAAACCATGAAAAAGCAGCAGTAGCTAGCTTCTGTCAGATAAAAGAGACTTCAAACCAGAAACTTTATCATTATATAATGATAAGAAGGTCAAGTCAGGAAGAGGATCTAACAATTCTAAATATATATGTGCCCAACATTGGAGCATTTGTATATATAAAACAAATACTATCAGAGCTAAGGAGAGAGGTAGACCCGAATATAATTGTTGGAGATCTCAACAGTCCGCTTTCAGCATTGGACAAATGACCCAGACAGAAAACCAACAAAGGAACATTGGACTTAATCTGCACTATACACCAAATGGACCTAATTGTTACAGAATATTATACCCAATGGCTGCAGAATTCACATTTTTCTCCTCACCCAATGAGTCATTCTTAAGGATAGACCATATCTTAGGCCATAAAACAAGTCTCAAAAAATTCAAAAAAAAAACTGAAATTATACCAAAAATTTTCTGACTACAATGGAATAAAACTAGAAATCGATATTAAGAAAAATGTTGGAAAATATACCGATGCATAGATATTAAGCAATATGCTCCTGAATGATCAGTGTGTCAATGAAGAGATCAAGAAGCAAATTTTAAAAATTCTCAAAACAAATAAAAATGAAGACGTTACGTATCAAAACCTATAGGATACAGCAAAAGCTGTAAAATGTAGGAATTTTGTAGCAATAAGTGCAATAAGTGCATACATCAAAAAGAAGAAAAGCTTTAAATAGATAGCCTCACAATATGTCTCAAAGAACTAGAAAAGCAAGAGAGCCAAATGAGCCATTTTTTTCAATGAAAACTTTTTCTTTTTTCTGAGATGATTTAGAAGAAGTCAACTATCTTATCTCCTCATTTCTTTCAACTTCTTGAAAAATTGCTGCATCTCATGAATTTTTTCTATTCCTAAACTAAACATCTCATCTGTTGTCATTTAGCTACATGACAATTTTTACTAGTTAGGTCCCTGTACCAAACTGAATTATTGGCACATCCCAGGTAAGCAAGAAAGATCTTTTAAATGAATGACAAGGACTAAGAGAATCATACATTCATTGATAGGTCATTCATAAAAGCCCAATAGTGTTTTTACCTATGCCTATATATTAAAGGACATTAAGCATTCATGTCTTTTTAGTGGATTTTGATGTTAATCTGAAAAACATACATTTAGGTAGTGTCTACACATATAACTAACTTTAGCTAATTTGAGAAAAGAAAGTAATTAGTCCCAGTAGAAACATTTGAATAGTCTTTTCCATTCAAACTTTGTTAGTTCATTTATGAATATACACAATGAGACCACAGGGAACCTAAGATCACCCTGGAAAATTCTTCCAGACCATAGTTTCTTCATCTAGTTTTGTTGCCTAAATCTGTCCAGCTATTTAGAATGGCAATATGGTTTACAAATTGTTTTCCCTCGATTTGATCTACCAATATTCAGAGAAGTTTCCAGGATTTGCCCTTTGGTTTCCAGTATACAACCCAGGTAGGAGGTGTCTCTACTGCACGCTGCAACCCAGGGAATGTGTCACTATCTTCCTCCCACTGTGCTGCTGAGGGCTCTATGAATATAAACATTTCTATTTACCTCCCTGAGCCTTGATTTACTTATCTGAAAGTAGGAATAATAAATAATTATCTTATCTAACTTAAAATTAGTGTGGCAGCAACAAGTAAGATGATATATATGAAAATACGATATGAGCAATCAATTCTCATACCAACATAAAATAATATTATTAAACAACTTTTTAAAATGTTGCATGTTGCAAATTATATATGGTAACAAAATGAAAGGGAAAGGTTAGAGACAGCTACCTGCTACATATCTACTAACCCTGGAATGCACGGCATCTCATTCAAGTTCCTCAACACTCTGAAGTAGTCATAACGCTCTTCATTTAATTGACTATGAAGGAACTGTGCTTTAGAAAGGTTATTGCAAGCAAGGCCACACAGCTAATCATAGAGTGTCACACTGAAACTTGGAAGATTCATGTCTCTTCAGTAAAACTAAGAAAAAGAGGGAATTAGACAAACTATCAGTCAAGATATGAGGGAAAAGAATTTCAAGAAGTAGATGGATAGAGTTGGCAAATACTGAGAGAAGAAAGAAGAGTGATTCCTCGGGGCCTGTAGGAAAGCAAAAAAGTCAGGACTAGTTCATAGCCTGAAGGAGGCTGCACCCAGCGCTGGCTACATTCTGGGTTTTGACCATTTGAAACCTCAGTCATGCCTGTCTCTTAAAACCGTGATCTTTTTAATAGAGTGTTTGCCTCTAAGATACGGAAAATTGAGTAACCTTCCACATGTGATCAATCTAGGAAGTCACTGTGGCTATGCAGGACAAAATATCTGGCTTTTATCACAATATTTAATGTAAATGTTACACTAACTCAATATTTAATTCTACTACACACAGACAACCACTAATCTATGGGAACAGTTAATACATGAATATCCAGAAAAGAAGCATAGAATGTATAGTCCTGTAGGGAGAGTGGTGTCTTGGAAATCAAGCCCCTTCCTGTTGTAAAACTGGAATTTCAACTTGAAATGACAAAGAAGCCTTTTAAAGAAGCCATCTGGAAACCCTCCAAAGGCCAGGGGAGCAACAGAAACCTTTAAGGAAACCAGAAACCCACAGATACACTTCAAATTCTACAAGGGCAAACCATCAAGTCAATGAGAGCAGTGAGTTGATAAAATAATTACGTTGTCCACTGTATTGTGCAGGGTTGGGTTCTTATCCAGTCTTTCTTTTTTCAAAGCAAATAAAAACATAAAATGGATTTCCAATGAATGGACTGATTTATAGACTGTAACTGTTCCACTTGGAATTGTTTTTGGCATAACTCTGCTTTTCAATAAGGTATACGGCACATATTAAGTTAATCCCCAACTTTACCCAAAACCCTGAAAAGGAAAAGAATACTGACTAGAGTCATGCATTCAAATAAAGATATTTTTATAATTTTATGCACATACAAAAATATAACCAGCATCCTAGAGGATGTTACCACATTCTCCTCCACATAGTAGGTCTCTACGCTGGCATTCTGGCTGCACTTTCAGCCAGCCATTCCAAACCTCTAGAATGTGGACAACTTCTGGATGTTATGTATGGGCTGTGGCCAGTGAATCTTACAGTCTGAGTCCACTCCTGCACCTGTTTTCCGATAAAGGGGGCTCCCTGACCCAATCCAATCAAGCACCTGTACATCTTCCATAAATAGTGCTGCCTGAGGCCTGATAGGAGATAACCCCACACCAGAATGTGTGCCATTCCCAAGAAAACAAACCACTGAATTTTCCCAAATGAAAATCTTCATCCATTCCATATTGCACTTGTCACCAGTGGCTGGCAGGTCTTCTCAAGAAATGCTGCCACATGGGGGACTTGGCTGAGGTCTCTGTTGCTGGCACTTTGGATGTTCGTCAGTGGCAGTGCTGGACCAGGCATGGTGAGAGAGCAAGCTGTTGTGTGTAGCTGCCCTTTGCTGGTCATTCTGGGACTAGGACAACCAATGACAGAGGCTGGCAAGCATCAGTTGGCCAAGGGCTTTTGTCTACCTGGTTGCTGACCACCTCCTTCAAGAAGGATGTTCTCTAATGGGAGTAATATATACAAAGATCTCCCCATTTGTGTTCATTCCCAGATGTCAATCCACACACCTTTACCCCAGGCCTCCTTGGCCCTAATCTTCACATTTTTGTTTCCCCTTCCAGGCCCCTAACCAAAGGTCTATATGCATTCGGTGCCAAAAAATGTATACACATTTTAAGTAAGAAAAAAGCCCTATCAAAATTATAATACTCAATATATATAATACTCAATACTCAAAATTATAATACATCAATAACAAAAGATGAATACAGGTCATATTGAGCATCTCTTATGACTGTAGAAGTCAAATGTGACTTAAGTATTACAAATTTAATAGTTTTTTCCTTTCTTAAAGTGCACATACATTTTTGGCAGCCTTTGCAAATTCTAACCTCTGACCATTTTTCTTTGCCTACAAAGTTACCCAGCAGGCTCACCACTCACCAGGAGAATTTTTCCTTGCTATTGTCTTTCAAGACCAGCTCAGATTGAGGCTTCAGCATGTTGCCATCCATTTTAGTTTGTCCCCACATACTGAGCCAGCCCAACTCAAGATTTATCTCTGGCTTGGTGCTTCGACCTCGATGGTCACATAGGGCTCCCCATGGGCTGCAGGTGTTAGTTGAAGAAGGGGCACCGGGGCAGGGGTTGTGGCTGATTTCTGGGATGCCTACACAAGCAGTTTGCTTCGTTCTCTGGTCCAACAGAGTTTGTACCTCCCTCTTCATGATGGGAGGTGTAAGATGCACGAATTTGTCTTTTATTTTGGAAGGGCTATTCTGGCTTGCCCCTTACCATGAATCTCTAAACATTTTACAGATGGGAATGGTCCCTGAAATTTTGTAATCTTTATCTCTCACTCTCTGGAGCTCCTATGCCTCATAAAGGGTTCAGGCATGTCCATTGTAGACTCATCTCGTAAGTCAACATAATCTCATTGATATAACAAATGCATATGATAATCTTAAGTACAATGAGATGCAAATATTTGGACTATTACGGCAGTAGGTGGGAGACAGCTGTGAGGCAAAAGTATAAACGTATGTTATTGTACCTTCTATGTGACTACAAACGGTTTCTGATTGTGACTTAAAGCATAAAATAGCATGCGTTTTGATGTTGTATTAATCTACTCTACCAAAGATACTATATCTATCTGATGTGCAAGCTATGATGAGGGCTATAATGTGATGAAGCTTTTCACAGTCTGCAGTTACCTGTAGGATTCACTCAGTTTCTTCAGGGGCCAAAGAGGTGAATTAAATCACTACACTGGGCGCACCATCCTTTAGATAAGGGGACAACAAACTTTTTCTGGAAAGAGCCAGATGGTAAAAATTTAGGTTTTGCAGACCATATATGGTCTGTTTGGAATATTTTTATTCTTTTAAAAAAACCTTTAAAAATGTAAAAACCATTAGTAGCTTGCAGGCTGTACAAAAACTGACCATGCAGCAGATTTTGTCCAAGGTCTGCAGTTTTCCAACTCCTGCTTCAGATCCTTAAGATAGCCCTAATCTTCGCCATTTCCCTGCACTGAGATGTGATGTGGTTAATGATTTATTGTCTTGGCTGTGGCGGAGGTTTCAGAGCTTTCCTCTTAGTCTTCCACACTATGGGGTTGTGCCAATTAGCAAGTGTTTCAACCCTAATTATACATTTGGTGTAACTGGGGAAACAATCACTGGGTGGCTGGTTCAGGTGCCCTTTGTTATCTGGCCTTTATAATTTATTAGTCTTATCTATTATTTGATTTTTTGACTAGAGCATATACCAGGTGGACATAAAGTAAACTATTTTAAAATTTCACACGAACTTTATGTCCACCCTGTATAATAACAAGCATAAAAAATTAAAAAGTTAATTAAGGGAAAATTCAGGTGGGACTTTCAATTAATATTTGTCAAACTGAAAGTTAAGAAGCAAAACGCCATCTTCTTTCCACGATGCAGAATTGCTGGTTAGTATACATCAATATTTTTTGTAAAATCAGAGAAATTCACAAAAATAAAAAAATAGGAAGGGAAATCTAAAAGTGCTAGAAATAAAGATATGTCTTAACTGTCAGAGCAGTAAGACAGAGTTTTAAATAACTGGGGTCCAAACAAATATAGGATATAGATGTAGATATTAGGTGCTGGGGTGGGGGATTTTAATGACCCTCTAGGAAGAAGATATAAGTCCTCAGGGCTGTTCTTTTTTTAGAACAAAGTCTTCTTCTTTACCCTTGGAGCCTCATAGAGATGTTCTATCATGAAGCAGAAGAGAACCAGGTGCCTCTAATCTCTGCCTCCCTACACAGGAAGCAGAACAACAGAAAGTCACGTGTCAGGGCTCTCAGTGAAGAAAGTTACTAGCAACAAGCTAGAACCCCAAGATGGTACCATGATTGAAGGATGAGTCCAAATTTATACCCGTCAGATGGAGCTAGAACCGCTAAATTTGAATTTTTATAAAACATGATTCAGAGCCAGTTAAGAACCTAGGCAAATGCAAAACCATTCTATAAAGATGATTCCATAGCCCGGGGCATCCAAGGCTTTCAGAGAAGAAAATTTTCACACATGTTAAGCTCATAGTTGAAACAAAGATCAAATTGTAACAATAAGTGAACCACCAAGAGGGAAAGTTATCAAACATAAAACATGAGAAATATCATCATCCCACAATATGGAAATAATAGCATGTTCTAAAAGTTTGTAAAAGAATTATTCTTATGATGTCTTACAAGAAAAAAAAGAAGGAAAAAACTATATAAGACAAATATATAATTTATATATATATACATATATAAACTTGTGCTAGTATTGGAGTAAAATCTTCACATTTCATTACAGAAAATCAATAGTCAATGTCCAGAGTTACTGTATGTACATTATACATATCATTCAAAAAACCTAAAAACAAAAGCAGGTAAGAGTGATTTCCTACAAGAAGAAGAACAGGAAAAGTATAAGGAAGGGACTAGAAATAGTGTATTTTTTAATTTTAAAGTTTTCTATAGTATATAATGTTCATTACTTTCACAAAGCATTAGAAATTGTATAAGTAGAAAGCGAGAAAATGTCAGGGTCAGAAATCTATGTGTGTGTGACAGAGAATTCAAAGTAATACTGTGACCAAGGTAATACATAGAATGAATGGTTTTAACATAATTAACAAGAATTTTATAATTAAAAGCAGAAGGCTCTCTTGCCCCATCACTTGAAGCAAATATGAACTACACCCCAAGAACCCAGGCCCGTTTTCCCCCCTAACTTCCCTATAGGCAGAGCTCAGAAACAACTTGAAGAGAATACAGACAGGACACCCAAATCCTCTCTTGGAAGGAAGATATATTTTTTAAGTATCTGAAGTTGCCATCATATTGTACATCTTACACATTTTATGGTTTGGTTTTGTTTTTATTTTAAAGTATATCTGGGAAAGAATGTCTAATATTTTCAGCACTTTGATTCTCTAAATTCTTATTATAAGCCTAGAGCTACTGGAAGTTACAGCAAAACGAGTCATGAAATGAGATGGTGGCAATAATAAAGAAAAAGAAGAGATTTATCCATGAAACATTGTAAAAGAATCATCTGATGACATCAGAAGTGAAAATGAGCAAAAAATGAGAGACAAAAAATTACAGAGAAGATGGAGTTGGGCTTTAAAAAGGTAAATAAAGGTACTAGCATCAGATGAGCTTAATCCAGGAAAAAGACAAGCAGAGAGTCAAATAAACAGGGACAAGAGTTAGAAGGTGAATTTTAGAGATTTGGAACAGCTACAAAGGATAAAACGCCAAAGGTATTTTACCACAGGGATTAAACAAGTTAGGTTTCTGGACTGGAATGCTTAACGAACCATCTCTAACTGTCCCATCTCTGGGACAACGTGACTGGAGTTCCAAAAACCATATTTTCTGATGCAATATGTATACACAATGGAATACTAACTGTTCAGCCAAAGGAAGGAAATCCCATCATTACATTAAGAGAAATAAGCCAGACACACAAAGAATAACTCGGCATAATCTCACTTACATGTGAAATCTCAGTAGAGAGTAGAAGGAAGGTTATCAGGGGTCATGGTGGTCAAAGAGCAAAAACTTCCTATTAGACAGGAAGAACAAGTTCAAGAGATCTATTGTACAAATGATAACTATAGTTAATAACAATGTATTGTATCCTTGAAAATTGCTGAGAGAATGGATTTTAAGTGTTGTCACTACAAAAAAAATGGTATGTGGGATAATACATTAATTACCTTGATTTAGTCATCTGCAATATATACATTATTTCAAAACAACCTCTTTTACATGACAAATATAGTAGAAACTCTGTAAGTTGACCATCCAAGAAACTGGAACAAACTGGTCAAGAAATGGAAATGGTCCACATAAGGAATTTCTACTGAGTACATGTGGTGAATGTCTGGTCTATGGAAAGTAGGTCACTTTAAGGAGGTGGTCAACTATGGAGGTTCTGAAATAAATAAGAGAAAGAAGCCTGTTTTTAAAATACTGATATTTCGTGGTCCTTGCTCTGATACTAACTCCAATGACGTTTGAAAAAAGTATCTCCTTGTGGCAATTCATCTCTAGCTGAAGACAGACAAAGGGGAAGTTGATTCCACTGTCCCCTTTTCCAACTCAGTCTTGGAACACTATGCTGGCAGCCAGACTTATACCACCACAGAATACAGGAAGATTCTTCTGTGGAAAAACTGGCTAGTCCACTATAAAGGACAAACTAAGAGATGGTGTTGAAATGTTTTTCTCCGCCTGCCTTGCTTCTTTCAGCCAAGAGTAGTCTATCATATGACAATGAATTAAAACTGGAAGTCTTCTTGTGGGTTCCTAGAAACACTTTTGCTCTTCTGATTCAGATGTCAGCCTTTTCCTTAGTGTTTTTCATTGGTGGAATGTAGGTGAGATGACTGGGGCAGCTGCACTCACCTTGTGACCATGTGAGAAAGGCCCAAGAAGTTGCAGAGACTATGCATGGAGCTCCTTCAAGAACGTGAAATTGGGGAAAGGGGAAAGGGAGGAGAAGGGAGGTGGAAGGATGGGCGGAGGGAGAGTAATTGGTGGGTCCACACTTACTGTGCATGTTAGAAGGGTACAGGTGAAACTTACTAAATGTAGAATGTAAATGTCTACACACAATAACAAAGAAAATGCCAAGAAAGCTATGTCAACCAATTCGATGAAAATATTTCAAATTGTATATAAAACCAGCACATTGTACCCCATGATTGCATTTATGTGCACAATCTTGATTTAATTTAAAAAAAAAAAACACATGAAATTGACATTTGTCTAAACTGCTCGCTATGTGAGAAAAAGAACACTACATCCATTCATGTTATTACTGGTTTTGTTGTTGTTAATGTTGTTATCTGGGGTAGTAAAATTTCCTAACTGATAAAACTACCACCAGCACTCTATCAGACAGTAAGCTAATAAACGTTTAATACCTAAAATCTGTGAGGTTGAATGTGTCAACATAAGATACAGCATCAAATAGATTTCTACTCCTTTTTTTTATTTCATTCTTGTGCAAGAAATTGTTTCTTCCAGGTGTGTAACAACATTTATATCTTTTTCTAAAGTCTAAAAATATTCTGCAGCTTCTGAGAAATGATAATCATCGAATTCACAGATATTGGGCTTAAATCTCACAGTTCTTTTGATATTGAGAAATATTTCAGACTGAGTGATAGGCTCAGGGTCTTCTAAATATCATCAAGATGTGCCACGTGTACAAGGCACCTGAAATCGTGGAAATAGTCTCTTCTGGAATTAGTCATAAAAGAAAACTTTGCTCCACTTTAGAAAAGTAATGTGAGCACATTAATCCTCAAAAGCCAACATACTTCAATGTGAAAATGCAGAGACAAATATTCATGATCCATTTATTTGTCCAGAACACTGAAAATACACTTGGTCATGATGTCACCGTATTCCTGATTCTCACGATTTCTTTCAAAAGTGAATTAACAGAAGTATTGCTGATCACCAACTTCTTTCTGAAAATAAAGTGAATAGGCAGAGAATGTACTTGTCCTATCCATCTCTCTCCTCATTTAGTGGGCACTCCATCACTGCTGATCCCCTCACACCTGCCTAGGCTGTAACACGAATTGCAAAATAATCATTGACATAGAAAACCACAAAGATGACAGTGTTTTTAGCGATTAACAGACACACAGTCATCCGGCGCTTCCTTCTCCCTGCGGGAGATGATTCAGCCCTGCACACCAGCAGCACCTCGCAGCTGCCTGTCCTGGTCCACATGTGGTTCTTCCAGATCATGAGCCGTCGCTATTATGAAATCTACAACTATGTCATTTGATAAAGGGATTTTTCCAATCGTTCACCTTGCTTTCTCTTCAAACATAAAAGTTGACATAAATCTTGTGCCAAGTTTTAAAATGTTCTCAGAAATGGCATCCTTTGCATGTGAGTTTGTCATGACAAATGCAGCTGTGGATACCTGACAGCTTTGGATTCATCACTGTCTTGGGCAACAAAATTTATACATTTCACAGTGTAAATCATGCGTTGCATTTGTTCTGGGTAAATACATGCCTCCTACTTCAGTTTATAATTGTACAAAAGCTTCCAAACTGCATTCCTCCATTTAACGATAGCACACAACATCGCTCAGGGAAGGAGGGGCAAATGGACTACTGAATGACAACACCCCATTATTATTTATCTTGCATCCTATTTACATTTTTATTTTTTCTTGTATAAAACAATAATACTAACAGGCAGATTCACTTGCTCCAGCCCATAAATATTCACACCCAAAATTGATATCAAGATCTGTTTAGTATTTATGCTTAAAAGTTGTTGTTCATCTTAGAATTGACTTTACTAATTTTTATCGTTACTTTTATACTTGAAGGAATAGCTTGAAAGCTAGTGATACATTTTTGTGGATAAGGAGTATTACATAAACAATAGTAACAATATAAATGTAAGTAAAACAAATAAGAACAATTAAATTACAGGGAAATACTAGGCAAGATAAAGTGACCGATCTCAGCTTTATAGTAGATGGGCATCTTCAGAATGAAATGATTAGTAAGACCACTACAGGATTTCAGTGGAAATCCCAAGGGCTACATTCCAAACATGTACAGCATACCTGACCAAAGTTATATAATCACCTTTTGCTCTATCAAATGTCCTGTAGAACATACATAACAGAAATCATAAGCATACATAAATCACCACCTGGTGAGCCCCAGCAGTATCCAGACCATGCTTTGAAAGACACACTATTATGAGAATAGAGAAACAGTGTGATAAAAAGCATTAAAGTGTCCATGGAAAAAACTCTGCAGTGTTTAGTGGCAATAGTATTACCACCAAAGAATTTCTGTAATTTAAAAATTTCCATTTTTCAAGGCCAAAGGAAGTCAACAATGGACCAGGATAGCATCTGTGCATCACAGGGACCAGGGCCACACTGGCCAGCCAGCAGGGATTCTATCCTACACTGGTGCCACCTGTCTGAGTCATGGTGTTCCCTGAGCCTCAGACATGCAGGAGCCTTGAAGTGCACAGAGTGACCAGAGAACTGACCCTCAGGGGCGGCTGGTGATGAAGGCTTTTCATCCTCACAGCAAGGCCCACAGTAGAAATGTGGAGTGCCCACGTCTGTCACTCTCACAGCCCTTTTTCATCCATGGAACTTGTCACACCTGCATTTTGCTGGGGGGCCTGATTCACACTTACCAATACATTGGAAGTTCCCAAACAACCTTTAGGATAGGGACATGACCACTCCCCAGCTGCCCTGGGTGCCTTGTGGTGGATGTCCTCATTTGTTAATGGTGGACACACAGAAGGAACAGCCATGCAGAGCCCTAGGGGATACCCCCCTTCACCAAGGCCATGAAGGCTCATAGGTTGCTAAAGCTGTGAACCCCAATGGTCAGCTAGACAGGGTGTCCAACCTGTGTCCAACGGGCTGCATGCAGATTATTAGATGATTGTTTTGTTTATCCATGGTATTAGATATCACAAAAAGTATGCACAGACCTTTTCTTTTGCTCGTCAGCTGTGGTTAGTGATTGTGTACTTAATGTGTGGCCCAAGACAACTCTCATTTTTCCAATGTGTAGCAGAAAAGAAAAAATTTGGACACCCCAAATCTTTATTGATTAAAAGCCCTTAGGAAACCCCAGTTGTTAGGACACATGTCAGCTGAGTTGCCTGTGATTAGAGTGGGGACTAATTCCCCCTCCCCAACTCACACACATATTTGGAGTCAGACGTGCCAGCCCTTGAAGGCTCCTGAGACATTTCCACAAATCACCAGGACAATGCCAAAAACAGAACTTATTGTTACAGTGGGTAAACTAAGGCCCAAAGAGAAGACAGCTCTGGCCAAGACTAAGCAGCGCCTTAATGGGAGACATACGGCTAGAATCTGACTCCTTCTGGCAGCCTGAGACCTGTGCAGAGGCAGAAGGGCTGTGCTCACGAGAGTGAACTTCAGAGTCAGGGTGAGATGATGAACAAATACCAATCAGTGTCATTGGGTGGTCTGTGGACAATATGGTCTTACTACAAAGGCTTGCCACGTTTGCAGGAGTGGTTTGGTATCCTGAACCACTCTGGAATCCATCAGTAGCAGAAGCACTAAGGGGCCCAGGTTCTCACACCTGCTCTGCGTCTCCCTTGCCAGGAACTTTGGGCCACAGACTGTCTGGGTTAAGTTTGACTCCTGATCTCTGGGACCCCTTCCGGCTGTGGTACCCTACATACAGATGATGAGGAGAAGCTTTCTGACCTCCAGCTAGTACAAAGATTCCTCTAAGGAGGAAATGGTCTCTGTTTGGACAGAGACCTGTTGAGAGGAGACAGTGAGATCTGAAGGCACGCAGTGCGCACCTCAGCCAAGGCCACAGGGCAAAGGCCAACCTGCTGTGCAGGGAACTAGGGGAAAACCAGGAAAGAGGGGAGAGAGGACAAGAGAAGGGGGAATGAGCAGCAGCAGGATGGCACAAAGCTCCAGCTGCCTGTGGAGTGGCCACGAGGCATTTTAAGAATGAGAACATGCAATGTCCAACTTCGAGTTGTTTGCATTGCAGTAAATCCTTCCTTCATCTTCACCCACGCCTCCCCCTCCCATATCTTCACATAAATCTGCCTCATCCATGGTGGAGGTGAGGGGGATTTCCATTTCTCTGCAAAATGCAAATTCCGTGCCAAACGCTGAGATTGGAGGTAAATGAATAACATTATGATCTAATAAGAAAGCAAACACAGAAATGAATTTGATTGAGTATACTTCACTGGAAACTATGATTTGGAGGTTGGATCTTAGTTTGAAATCAAACTAAACACATATTGTTCAGAACTTATGCGTATAGGACTCAAAAATCTTCACCATTTCAAAGAACAATTGGAGAACGACTAGTAAAACTCTCTAGACTTTTATATATTTACATATCTTTGCTTTTCTTGAACATCTCACAAATAATAATGAAAATCCCTTCTATGTTTGGACAAATCTTTAGGATGTGAAATTAAATATTCGTATCACCCAGTATAAAGTATTTCTTTATATAATTATATATCCATGTCACCCAGTTAGACTATAAAGAAGTTCTTTCTATAAAGATGAATTCCAGTCAATCTTTCTGTCTTCTCATTGATCACCCTTCACCCTTCCAAGTGCAATGCAGGAAACATCTGTTCTGCCTTCTACATGGTAGCTCTCAAAATGTTTACAAACAGATTATGTCTGCCTTAAATCACATTATAATTTCTAAGCCTCATCTGGTCCCACTCCACTAAATACACTCCAGTCTGCCTCCCTTCCATGACATCAGAAGTGCACATTGGATTCCAGATGTGGTCTTAACTATCCTTAGTAAAGTGGGGCTATCATTTGTCTTTTTCTGGAAATAAATTCTTTCCATTAATTCATTCAGGATTGCTTTTCTCTGGAAAATCACATCATACTGTAGATTCATATTGTGTTTTCAGCAAACTATAAGCTTTTCCCATGTGTAGCTAACATGTGGCTAGCCTGCAGCACCTCCTCCAGCTGAACTGGTGCAGTGCAATGTTTGCACATATATTCTTTGCTTTATTTCATGAGTACAAAAGAGAATAAATCTCCCTCTTCAATATAGTTCTAATTTTCATTCCATCTTTCCATCCTCACAAAATCTGTCAGGATCCTGATTCTAGCATTAATGACATAATACATTGCCATTTTCATGCCATCTGCAAATTTTGTAAATGGTCCACTCTTAGACATACATTTCACTCATAAAAAATAATTAACATGATATCCAAACTATGCCACAATAATGTTGTAAAAATATGTAGATGATGAATATGACATTGCTAAGAGAATGTCTATTAAGATCCTTCTTCCAGTCCACACAAATTTATCAGCCCTTTTTCAGAGTAGCTACTCAATAAATACTAAGGCGCCTCACTATCTAAATCATCCAGTTGTTTTTTCACTTTATCCCAAAAGAGGTCATGAGAGATGTTGCCAGAGTCTTGCAAAATCCAGCTACTCCCGTCTACTTGATTCCCTGATCCAATAGACAGTAACAGTGGTGAAAATCTCATTTTCCAGATTGTACAGGGGCCCAATTCTGCATTTAGCTAAAGAAGGAACCAAAATAAGACATAAGAGTATCTTAAATTTATAATACAGAGAGCTAATTTGTTTCATTCAAATTAAACAAAGAGAGTTTGACATATTTGCAAAGCAGCTCAAAACATTCATTGGACCTGTGGTTTGGCCAGCAAGCCAGGCCCTGGGGGGATTCAAAGACAGCTGGCTTTGTCTTTAAAAAGACATAACTGGCCTGGCTTTGGCAGTTATAGGAAGCCAGGTAGAGCTGTCAGTTCTGAAAGAGTGCTTTGTATTCCACACAGGCAGGCGTGGGTGGGAGCGGCATTCAAACTATTAATACAATGGTTTTCTAGAATTAAAAGTGTGTGCTTTATCTCTTGAATGTCTCATATCCTTGTCACCCAGTCTAACCTTTAGCTGACTCCTGTTGTCCCTATCTTTTTACAAAGAAACTGTATCTAAACCTGGGCATAGGCTTCAGTGAGTCTAGATGTGGTTTAACCTTCATTAGACAGAGAGAAGGAAGCAGAGAGGGGCTGCCATACTTTCCTCCAGGTACCTCCAGCACAAAGGACACTCAACAGAACAAAATAGCCTCAAGGAGCCCCCAGGATCTCAAACTCAAATGACAAGCTGGCAACATAAGTGAGGGGAACCCAACATGTATAATAATACATGGAAATTGGAGAATAGGAGCTCCATCTAAACAGGACAGTAGTTATCTGTATCACAAGGTTGTGGGATCAGAGTTTCTAAATCTTCTGATTGTTTTCAAAAGAAGTCAGAAATCTGTATTTTGGTGAACATGGTACCACTGAGAATCTAAAACAGCCAAATGTACCACCAAAGTAAGAAAGGGGCAGCTGGTTATGTAGACTTTGTTCTAAGCCCTAACTAAGAAGTAGGGAGAGGTGATTATGGGAAACTGAAGTTCCCCAAACTGTTGACCTGACAATTTCCCCAGGGGAGAAGGAGCCAAAGACTCAGACTGCAGACTATGTGATTGATGGAAGCATCCCATGTTAGGGATCTCTCAACACAAATGAGGAACGTGATTAGAAAGCTGAAAAGAAACCCAAACTTATTTTTAAAAAAAGCTTTCTTTCTATCCTCTGAACCCAATCATAGGGACGGTCTCTAAGACTCAAAGCCTTCTTGATTCCCTTTGTTGTGAAGCCAGTGAGTAGGGCGGCTGATGTGGGGCACTTTCTGGAAGCTGGAGTGTGGCTCCCTAACTCCCTGAGCCCACTAGCTGACCACCCCCAGAGCCCCTTCCCTACTGAGATGGTAAAGTTTGAAATTGACCTTAGGGATTCAATATCTTAATTCTTGGCATTTAAAAAATTATTTTTACTGAATAGCAACAAATATGATTTTATAAATGAAAACATATTTGTCTTAAATTGCCTTAAATTATGTCCTCTGGAGGATATAATTACTATCTTAACTGGAGTTCCCCCAGAAGCAGACCCTAAAACAAAGTTTCACAATCAAGTTTGGTTGAGTGGTGGGAAAGAAGAAGGCAGACAATAAAAGCAAGCCACCTGCTATGGTGGGTGACTAGGACTCTGTCCCACGGGGAGGCTCTGAGGGACATGCACTGGCGAGTTCTGTGGCCTGAAGAGTGAGGGAGCTGAGGTGTTTATGCACCAACTAATCATTCTCTTTGGTTAAGGGGAACTCGGGGATATCAGTGTTGTTAATTTTTTCTACATCAGCAAAGTGACTCTCCTCAGCTTAAAGAAAGTTCTTGGGTAGAGACTGAGGCCTACCCTGAAGTAATAAGTCCCCTGCGATGTGGAAGAAACACCATTCGCTGCATTCCTGGGTAAGTCAAAGTCCTTCCCTCCCACAGCTGGCAGTAAATAAGGAGAAATCAGAAAATAAACAGAACCCAAAGTGCATAATAATACATGCACGTACATATTTGAAAGTTGAATTTTCTGAAAGACCTCTTCAATATCAATGTTCTGTATTCGTCTAAAATTAATGTTGAAATCATAGCCAGTATTACTTATTACCATTTATGGAGAAAGTTACTTAGTCCCATCCTTCTTCACTGAAGTGTTAAATTCATAGAGTATTTTTCTTCCTATTATTAATATTCTTTGATTTCTCATCCATGTCGAATGATGTCACTCTGCTGTATTTTGTGTACCACATTAAGCCACCATTGAAATCTCTTCTGGGGCAAACAGAGAGAAAGAGATTACCCGGTGAGCAAATGAGAGAGGGAGGGCTGAGGGGAAGAAGAAAGAAAAAATAGAAAGAACAAAACATGTGGGTTTTTTAAAATTTGCATTGCCCCTATAGGAAGTAAAATGGTTTGGTGAAATGTGAGTTTTCATTCCACGTATATTATGTGTGGTTTCCTAAACTGGTGAGGAGATAGTAGAAGATTTTCTTGCAAGAAAATATATGTTCTCCCTGAAAAAGAACCTCTTGAGTAAGTGAAGTAAAAAGCAAATGGCCCTGGCTGATGAGAAAGTTCATGCTAGGTAGGAAGGATTTTAGGAAATTTTATAGTTCTGATCAAACAAACAAATATCCTAGTTCATTTATCTAAAATACTCTGTTAGGGATATTATGTAAAAAAGAAAAATGGAGGAGTGTGGAAAAATAGTGTCATGAACACAGAGGCATGGTGATTGAAATAATAATAACAGAGTAGCTGGGATGATGAGCCATATTCTCTTTCCAGAACCATCTTGATATATGGGGACATCTGAGGTGAGTTCTAAATGGAGATGAGGCTTCTACATGGAGAAAATTTGCAGGAATGATTGAAAGTATGTGCCTATTTGTCAACAATGCTGTCATTTTTTTGCAACTTTTTATGGAGCTGTCAAGCAATGGTAATTACAAAGAGAGACAGAGCTGTGGAGTGAAAAGAACATACCAGTTCAGCTATAAGACAGAGGCTCAAATCCAGCACCACCAATGAGCATTCACTGGTTGAGCTTCCCATAGTCATTTAACCTTTCTAAGCCCCATCTCTGAATCTATAAAGTGGAACTCAGAGCAATACCCTGGCTTCCATTAGATATTGAATGAGATAAAAGGTGCAAGAGTAATACAAATAATTTTTCCCACTGTAAATTAGTCAATAAGAAGATGGTTTGTTTTGTATCCTAACATGGTTGTTATCAAAGAATGTAGGAAGAACCAGGATTGTTATCTGCTTTTTGATATCATCCCTATCTGAACTCTATCCCTATCAAAACTCTACAGCTTTAATAAATTTTTTAAAAAATGGATTTAGAAATAGTGCTCTCTCTCACCACTGTAACATCTTGTTTTCTAATATCCTGAACTTAGCAACATAGTACTAACATCTGAAATGCCTCTTATGTGGGAAGAGATATTTCCTTCCTATTGTGTAGAAAGGAAATGTCTTCCTACAATGTGTATTTGTTTTTGGTTTTTTTTTTTTTTTTAAATCATAAACAAGGTGTGTGAGCACTAATGCTACCTCAACCTGAGCTATCATTCCATATTCCTGGCCTGGCATGGCCCAAAGCCTCTGTGACTGTATACACACTACATGATTGCTCGTGTGCACCAGGACAATACATCCCTGAGCATATGATGTCTGAATTCAAAAGCAATCCATCAGGTTAACATCCCTTGAAATGCACATATGCCACCATTTTTCCAGGGCCAAGTTGCTTCAGTTTGAATTCATCATATACTTAGTAAGTTCTTATAACCAAGATTTTTATGCTTAGATTTGCTGGCTTCCTACTCAACATTTTAAAACACATCCATAACCCTCTATGTTTGGCCTGCAATCTTAGTACATTCCGGTCAATTGTGAAGATTTATTGATTGCTTTACTTTGAAGACACTAATGTGGGATCAAGAAGACAAGAAAATTTCCCACATGATGCAGATTATATAAAATAAGGTAGAAAGAGGAAGGCTCCAAATCTACTTATTCATTATTGGCTAATAAAATTTTAATAATGGGTTTGCTGAAATAAGCCCAATGGTTAGGTGCCAGATCAGCTCTGCTATTGATAGGCTGTGGAGGCAGCCAGCTGCCAAGTCCTCTGTTATCTTTGGCTCCCTGTGAGGTGTTCTTACTTCAGTCTGCTGCGTGTGAGTAGCTAGAAATAGAAAGCAAATAAATCAGTTGGGTAATTGCATCAAAATAAATCATGGCCCTTAAACATTTCATTGGATAGATAGTTTACAATAATACATTAGCCAAATATCTCATTGAGTAGGTAAAGAGTAGACTTGGGTCAGTGGCAGTTAAATTACTGTGTCCATAACAAACATCATTAAGAACCACAACCATAGTTATTTTGTTAAGAGTCTAAGAAATGTCATTCTTATGCCTAAATATGATTAGAAAGTTACACTAAATATTGATAAATACAGGATACTTCCCAAACTCCAGTGGTTTGGGGAACCCTAGGAATTTTACTCCTAAAGAGCTTGATAAAATCCAACAGTGCATTTCAGAGATGCGTCACAAGTTAAAATCATATATTCTTTACCAACTACTTCTATAGAGAAAGGTAAAATGTCTTCCAGTTAAATACTCAAAATAATTTGTCGGTCAAAGGGATGACTAAATAAATTAATGTGATAATTTAGTAATTTTTTGAATGAACTGTTAGATTTTAATGTCTGTTATTCCAATGTTTTTAATCAAATCACTAGAATGTGCAAGAAATGGAGGTATGTATTGAAAAAGTCATAGCAAAAGAAGTACATTGTCCAGAAGTATTCTCTCTGGAGCAGAGCTGACAAAAGGATGGCATATGTGTGGAATGGCCTATTTACAAGTTTATTGAATTTAGACGTGGTATCTGGAACACAAACCTCCATTTTTATCCAAGACCCCAATGTTTGGATCAAGATGTAACTTCTCAGAAACGTCCTAGGCTAGCACATCTTTCAATAATACTTCCCAACTTATGGCCCACATTCTTCAGTGGTAGGTGGGATGGAAGTCTTCCCTCTCAGGAACCTCAAACCTCAAACCAGAGCTGATTCTTAGATCCTAAGACTAACTTAATGAGTAAAATCTAAAACTAATCCTTTGGCCTAAACAACCAGCTTTACCTTTGTACCACTTGAATTCCCTAGAAAATTGTTCATGACTACATTACTTTCCCAATTATGCCAGAAAAGCAAAACAAAGGATAAATAGAACACATGAACCCCACATTTGCCTTCAAGCATCCAGATCTGCCTCTGCCAAGCCCATCATTTTTAGTGAATACTGAACATTCACATTTCCCCCTTCTCTTATTTATATTAAGCCTGGCAGCTGTCTATGTAAGTCTAATCATCATCAGATGAAAGAGGGACTCAGCTACACTTGCCCACCTGGACAGAGAAGCCTTAATTCCCTTTAAGGAGGCAGTGTATCCTGGCTCCATGGAATATTGTAAACTAAGATAGAAGGAAAACAGGCTGAAAATTAATTTTTGGAAAAATAAGAATATACCTTAGTTTTTTTCTACTTCTGAGTTTGTATTCATCTTCCTTAAAATGTGTTTTTGCTTAAATGGTCTGCTTCATTTCCTTTGCCACATGTCACAACTGCTACTTCTAAGACAACTGACAGATACTTTATTTTCGGTGTTCATACATATTAACAATAACTTACAAGGAGGGCTTACTATGTGCCAGGCACTGTACAATGTTCTTTTAAACACACGCCTTCTTAATAATTGTGACTCTGTTCTATTATCCCCATTTAACAGACAGAAATGGAGGCTTGGGGAGAAGAAATGATCACATGGCTTGTTAATGAGAGAATAATCTAACCCAAGCCTATCTGTCTCAAAAGTCCATTCAAGTTTCTAATTTCACTGTCGTAGCCTTACTGGTCCAATTAACAATTGAAAGCACTAAGAGGGTATAATAAAGAATAGATTCTCTATACCTACACTTTTAATATTTATCACCTGCTGATTTAGCTAATATCAGAAACTGTTGAGACCAGAAAGAATAAAAAATGTTAATACCCAAATAGCAAACATTATTTGGGGGGACCTCACTTAATGTGTATGAAGCAATGATACGTTTCAAAACTATTAAGAAAAGAGTATAATTGTCTTACCACACAAATAAGTAACTGAGGTGATGGATGTATTAATCAGTTCAAGGTAAGCATTTCACATTGTATATCAAATCTGTACACTGAACCCCATAAATATATCAATGTACACAGTTACGATTTAATAACAACAAAAAATAAATTAAATAAATAAATAAAGTAAAATAAAAAAATATTGAACATCAGGTTGACTTTGTAGTTGAGAGAGGAGACATCTCATGGTCATTACCACTCAGGTAATAATTTTGTGTACAGTCAGATCCATGACACGACAACCACAAAACCAACAAAAAGCCATTTATACCCCCTGACTGTGGTCTAACCTCAGGAAGAACGTCAAGCTCTCTTTTCTGTTTTTTTTTTTTTTTTTTTTGAGAAACTTTTAATCTCTTTGGATGAAAACTGAATCATCAAAAAGCAGAAATTCCAGCATCATTCGATTGTTTACTAATTTATTCACAGAGTACATTAGGCAAAGCACTGAAGATAAAATATTATTAAAATAAAATTCTAACCATGCAGAATTTTCTGTCTGGGAGGAAAACAAGGCACATAACAGAAATCTTTGCCTCAGCATATGACAGGTGTTCAAAGGGCGCTAAATGTGGAGTGCTCACCTGTAGTTGCCTAGGCAATATGATACATATTGATACAGGACATACAATCAATATGTAATTGATACATATTGGCGCAGGACTTGCCACCTTATCCCTGGTGCTGCTGATGGGGCAGCCAGGAGAGGAACCAGAGGGCTGGAAGGTAGACAGGGGGGCGCTAGGAGGCTCCAGTAGCCAGAGGGGCCAGACAACTGCAGAGGAGACACCAGCGACTTGGTGTCTCCTTCCCCAGTGCACTTCTGGCTGAAAGGGGAACCCCACCTTTTTTTAGGGCTGGTCAATTTCACGGCCTAATCAATTTCATGTAAGTTTCCAAGGTCAGAGAGTTCTGGTCACCTGCTGCTAAATGTGAGGCTGAATGTTATTTTAGAAGACCCAGAGTTCAGGCTCAAAAACTCCATATGACTATATATATACCCCTGAGCAGAGAGCCAGGAGAGAGGCAGAGAGAGGGAGCAAGAGAGCTTGATCCCCCACCTGGGTACTCTCTGCCAGGAGCTTTTATGTTTTTGTATTTATTTTTGTATGAATCTGTGGATTCATTCTTCCAATCACCAAGACCAAGAACCCTTGAAGATGAAACTCGAGTATTAATATCACTGTGTTTTCACTTCCATTCTTCCTCTCATCAAAAAAAAAAAAAACCCTAATAATAGTAATTCTATGGCCTTCCTGGACTCAAGAAGAGATATGTTATGTTATATTAAATGTTTTCCTTCAGGTAATGATTTTCTGTCCACTCAGTCCTATGACAAGAATCATATGAGTCTGTACACGTGACTTGTCCCATTTCAGTCTGTGCCATGAGAAAATTGCTACCCCTGGGTTCAGTACCTAAACTTTTCCTCCCCACATAGGACAAGTGACCAACCATCTTTCACCCAGCCATTTTGGGTCAGTTTTTTTCAAATCACTGTCACCACAACAACTAAGTCCATTTGATACCGAAATTTCAGGTTCTTGGTCTTGGTGATTTGAAGAATAAATCCGCGGACCACAGATCAGTGGTAAGACAGAATTTATTTACTGAAAAGAATACCAAGACACTAAAGCCCCCGGTAGAAAGAGAGAATTCATGTCGGGAGAGAAAAGCTCTCTCCGTTTCTCTCCCGGTCTCTCCCTCTGGGCTCTTAGTCTCAGGTGTAGGGGTATATATAGGTGTATGGGTTCCTTGACCAGGAAATGAATGAATGCAGTTCCTTCCGCTGGGGCAAGGTGAATGAATGTATCAATGAATGAACACAGTCCCTTCTGCTTGGGCAAGTGAATGAATGTAGTCCATTCATGGAATTGAGGCCTAGGAAATTCACAAGAAATTGACCTAGGCATAGGAAATGGGGATTCCGTATTTAGTCCTAAGTGTAAAGCGAAGGAGACACCCAGGCGCAGGTGTCTCCTCAGCAGTTGTCCAGCCTTTTTGGCTATTGGAGCCTCCGGTGGGGGTCGGAGGCTCCCCTCCTTGCCTGTCATCCAGCCCGCTGGTTCCTCAGCCGGCTGCCGCC